>JADDOH010012481.1:0-26423 GCA_016648135.1 Agrypnia vestita | reverse complement strand
AATTTATTTCAACTCTTTTTACATTGTTCTCAACTTTTTTACTTCATAAATCAAAAGAATAGACATTATTATTTTAAAATAAATACAATAAAACTAAACCTTAGTCAATATTGCAGATTTTAGCTATTTAATCAAGATACAACGTATTCAAGAAACAATTGGATTGAATTTAGAATAAGTGTTTGATTTTGGTGGAATTGGTATAAAAAGCGATTACTTCTGCCAGCTCGTACAGGTCATGAGCCCTGGGCCACACTACAAATTCTTCCATGCATGTTTCCCATGTAAATAGCTTCATCTCTGAGACTTCTTTAATTTATCTCAATTAATTTTACTTTATCTTCATCCTTCAAGACATTAAAAAATTGAATTAGGAATAACGACATACTTACTTAAAACCTTGTTTTAAATAGAATGAAAATAAATAGCATTCGTAGGAGGTTTTCTCTTTGTACGACTTGAGCACGCATTGTCTTCAGACGTACATAATGAATTAGAAATTCCGTTGTGGAAACACTGCCTTGGCTTTTCCTGTAAATGTGGATTACGCCCTTTGACCTTTACCCTGTTGATTGTAAATCTACATACTCGGTACACAATGTGTTAATAATTCAGGCTTCTCCTGTTCCTCAACAGCCGTCACTTTTCGCTTAATTAAATAATACATCATTAAATGTATTAATTTAACTAGAGAAGTAAATTTTGAACATTCACGTTTATTACACCGTATATAAATCATGGCAGATCGGAGACCTCTGAATTTGAAGGAATCAAAGGAAAGGAAAAAAACATCCACTAACCCCGTTGCATGAGAAAACAGCATAATTTAAGATTTATATATTGCCTCGTTGCTACATGAGTGAATAAAGCCATGTATTCACTAGGGGACAAATTGTCCCTCAACAGCACGCGCGGCATAGAGTCTACGTGACGTTGCAATGTCGTGCACTGTTCCGCGACCTCGCGCACAACATAGCGCGGCATTTCTACGTGCCGTGGCAACGTTGCCATGCGCACGATACCCGAGCGTACTCACTGCAACATTCCGCGGAGCGTCAGTACCACGTGGTATGTAAACAAGTGAATACGCATGTGCTGCATCTTTCAAGATGACAATGCGGGGAAACGAAATCGTTCTCGAACTCGTCGAGCTGTATCGATCGAAGATCGCATAGAATGTCCGTCCTTCTTTCTCTTTGCAGTAAATAATTTCGCATTCTCCTCTTTTTTCTCCTCTTACTTTTCGATAAACTCATTAACATAAACATATACGCGGCTGTCATCATAACCTCATAGGGCGATATATTTCCGCGACGTCTGGAAAATAATAATTATTTGCAAAAAGGACCTTGTTTTTAATAATATTCAATTTACTACAGTAAAACCTCGTTAATTTGAAATTGCGACCCAAAAAAACATTTCGAATTGCGCGGAACCCCGTTTTCGCCAAATGAGATACCGCAGTTGTCATCCATAACCTCATCGGATGACATTTCCGCGACAAGATATGTGAGTCCCGGTGTGTACACGTCAAATGACCGCGTCATTGTCCCCGAAACATGAGCGTAGATGTTGATGCGACATGTCGAGCGGAATGTTTCGCGATTTGTCCCCTAGTGAATACATGGCTTAAAGAAATCGTGGATTGCTAGACCCGTGGGACTTGATAAACCGCAGAGAGAATCATGGTTTTTCCGAATTTCCAAATCATTTATTAGAAAATGATCACGGTTTTGATAAAAATTTATGTCTTTTTATTTTAACATAAATAATTTTGGTCTGAAATTGAATAATTTAGAATCATTATAAATTAGTAAAGCTTGTAAAAGTAAATAAAATATTATTAATAATCAATTAAATTTAACCACTAGTCCAGTTCTAAAAAAAAATCCAATAATTTTGTGTAGTGAAGAACTTCAGCAATTATATTTAAGAATATTTTTTTCAATAATTTAGAAAACCAAAAAACAAAATACATACTTCATTTTGATATTTTTTCATTTATAAATACCCTGACGATGGAAAGGTTTTTCCGAAACATGTAGGTGTAATTAATGAATAACAGTAGATTAAAACAAATAATTAAAATATATTTTTTTGTAAAGAGAACCATCTATATTTTATGGTATCTGGAACACAGTTCGCACACGGCACAATTGCACGGCCATAATTGTACGTAGTTATGCAGAAAGCATCCAACCAACAAAATGCTAAAAATGAGTTATGTATGGGTTTGGACGACTCAATACGATATACATATTTATGTTATGTAAACGTCCAAGCTCTAAGTGATATAATTTTTTGTAAATTAAATATTTTGCTTACCCACACCACGGCCATCCCGTTAAATTAACTCTTAAACTTAAAAAAGTAATTTTTGACTGATTTCTGCGCATTCAAATTTACAAATTCTTTGCAAACAAAAATATTGGTTAAAAACATCGATGTAGCATGGATTATGCAATATTTTAATTCTTCCATTACTACAAGATAATAATTTTGTAGAAAACATCCAAGTGGATTGAACATTTTTTACGCCTCGGATAATACTTTTTACTAAATCGTAAATAAATGTTTTTTCTTATAATTACATTTAAAAAATATATAAAACATTTCTACAGTGAGTCTTATGCTAATCCTAATAATGAATAAATATCGACGAATTAGATTTTTGTAGGTTCAAACTTTTAGAAGTAATTTTTTCAGTTCCATGTTTTTTAGGTTGGATGCTTTCTGCATAACTACGTCCAATTAAGATGGTTGACCTGCAAAAAGCGTCCAACCCAAAAAACATGAAAATGAAAAAATGAATTTTAAAACTTAAAAAAGACCTAATACGTCGATATTTATTCATTATTGCATTGTAGAGATGTTTTTATTTTTATTTTAATGTAATTATAATAAAAAAAAGTTTTATTCACAAAGATATGACATGTTTTACAGGTTGGATTCTTTCTACAAAGATCTAAATGTATGAAAAACAGTACTCCTTTTTTCTATGTAGTTTCCATGTTCTATGAATTTGATAAACCATAAAGTAAAAAGTATTATGTGAAGCATAGAAACGTTCAACTCTCTTAGATGCTCTTACAAAGTTATTATATTGTATTAATACAAAAATTTAAAATTTTCATAATGCTTTCATACCAAATAGTTTTTTTTGCTAAATATTTATAAATTTTAAACCACAGAAAACATTCAAACCACTTTTTAGTTTAAGAGTTAATTTAACAGTGATGGCCGTCATGTGGGCAAGAAAAATATTTAATTTATTAAAAAAAAACTATAATACTTATAGCTTGAAAGTTTTCAGCTTATAAAGATATTGTATTGAGCTGTCCAAACCCGCATATAACTCGTTTTTAACACTTTATGGATTGGATTCTGTATAACTACGTCCAATTGTCATCTTCGGCTGAAATATTTAAGTTAACTGTACACATTTTTAAAAATATATTTATTACTGCTATACAGGGTTATTTGGAAAACGTTAATAACCTTGCGGAACTATATTCCTACCTTGATTATGATTCAAAAATGTTCAAGCAATCGTGACCTAATAGTTATGGAGGTATGCGACATCAAAGTTTGCATTTTTTTTTCAATATTTCTGTCTTTACTTTTGTAAAACGTTAGACTATCATTACGTGATAATATACATCTTTAATTTGCGATCGGCTGACGTCACGCATGTGAGTAAGTAGATAATTAGCGAATGGAAAAACTACATTTCAAAATGAAGACTACAACACGCACACGTTCACCAGTTTGAAGACTACAAAGTTTGCGCTACATTTGTAGTAAGTACTGAAACATTACACACTTCATCTACTTCAATAAAGTACATGTAGTGAATTAATTATAGTACTACAATATTGTATCTTCTTCAACGATCTACAATAAGCACTACTTCAAATGTGTACTTCTACATTATTTTAAATTCGTGGAGGAAGGGGTTGTTTCAGTTTCCAATTTCATCATTCGGTCCCAAAATGTTCGGTTTCCGAACTTTTCTTCGTTCGACCATCACAAATATTTCGACCATTTTATCCATATCAAAACCTCTTTGAATTATTTATTTTTATCCACATTAATTTCACTAAAATATCGGTTAAAAATTTCACATATTAAAAAAGTCACACTTCAATTTAAAATTTGAAGTGTGTAATTTGTAGTGTGCACTTTAATGTGTGCTGTTTGAAGTATGTAATTTAAAGTTTGAGGTGTGTGTAGTTTGTATTTTGTAGTGTGTGTACCTTATAGTTTGTAGTGTGCACTTTAGTATAATGTAGTACTACGTTTTAGTTCTTGGTACAGATCGTACCTTTCTGTGCATCGAAATCGATAAGGATCGTTCTTCTATTTCCTTTTTATCCTAATTGGGTTGGATAGCTCAAAAAGCTTCCAAAATGTAATGCTATATAAAGATAACAGAATATTTATTAAATTAGTATAAGCCACTACCATATTTTAGGTCTACCGGTTTCAAGACGTACCTGTCTCTTCATCAGGACCAACGCTACACTACTACGTTCACAACAATATACACCACAACCATTGTATTGTTAAACTTTCACCTATATTTATCAGATGCGTATCAAGGCGTAACATGCACCTTAATTAAAATATAGTGTTGTGAACGAAATAGTGTAGTATTGGTCCTGACAAAGAGACCGGTATGTCTCTAAACAGGTAGACCTAAAATCTGGTAGTAGTTTATACTAATTTAACAAACATTATTTTATAATGTCTAACCACAAAATTAATGTTTTAAATACTAATAATACTATATGAGGATATTAAAAATATCCTGGGCAGAGAAAATACGAAACAAAAATATCATATAACCAATGAAAAGACATAATGTACCTATTGCTAATTTCTATCAAGAAGAGAAAACTACTTTAGTCATGTTACGAGAGGCAATAAATATGAAGTAATACAAGTCAGAGGTGAAGATTCAATTACGCGGTGCAGGAATAAATTGCATTTCCTGTTCGACGAATGCGGGTTACCTGTGCATTACAGCTGCAGTCGTTGTTCAGAGCAAATGTTTCTAAAGTTCATAATATACCAATGATGATTTCCAGCCTCCAGATAATGTTATATTTGACGATTTAACGCTATAATTAATACAGTAATATTACATTTACTATCACAATATAAAAATTATATTACATTCGCTGAAAATATAACCGTAGCTCTCTGATTTTAAAATATTTCTGTTAGAATAGAAACTTCATTATTTTAAACCTTGGCATGCATAATTCAAGTAAATAACTTAAGTTCAATAATTTTAGCACTTAAGCCCTCACGTCTTACCACATTTAAAAACTGCATATAAAGCAACTAAAAGCCATTATTTTACGCTAAAATTACCATTTTATAATATTAATATATATTATATATAATATTATAATATAATATAATATTAATTGATCAATTTTTTAAACGTATTATTACTGTTCATATATTTCATACTTTTGTTGTTGGTACACAGTTATATTCATAATGCCAGCCTCACTTGACTAAGCCCGTGTAAAGGATTTTTTTTTTAAACTTTATATACCTACGTAGATGCTCGTTTATATTTAAAATATAATTTGTAAAAATTATATTTTATATACTCGTTTTAAAAAATAATCCTAAGAATTTTTTGTAAAATATTTTAAAATATTAATATTTGTAAAATATTAATTTTCACAATATTTTTTTAAATTGAATGTCACAAATATCTATTGTGAATGTATCGTGTTATAAGTGTCGCAGATTTATGATACAAAAGTTTTAATAAAATATGACGAATCATTTTTATCACGCTAGAAGATTTTTGCATTAGGCAATCCGATATTTACATACTTCTTGGTAATTTAAAAATGATTGTGATAATGCTTAAAGAATCTCTATCTTATTATATTATCAAAAACATTGAAACTTAATCTGCAAAACGTTATTATAGTATTTGAAAAAAAAATAGCAGTGCTTTCTCTACATACCTACATCAAAAAATATTTTTTTATTTTAATGTTTTTACATCTTTTACAATAATATACATTTTTTTTTGGTCTCAATCCTAGGATTGGTCTGATAACCTGTTCTATGTAGCTTGATCTCGGGCAGCCTCTACAATTATTGCCTTCAATGTATCCCTCGACGATGGTAAAAAGCAGACCTGGGTGCCTTATGTTATGGCCTTTCCAAGTATTCAATTCACTAGTTGTTGTGTTCGCTTTTTGATCAAGAGTCGCCTCTTTTCGCCCACCCTGCTCAACACCTCATCGTTTCGGATATGCTCAAACCAATGGATTCTCGCCATGCGTCTGTAACACCACATCTAGAAGCATATATACCTATCTATGACAGATATAGATAGGTATATACCCATACACATGCACGCTTATACATGTATAAATAAATATTCATTTATAAATTTTTTTAATATGTGGTACAAATACAAATCTTGTATATTTGCATATTAAATTGACATTTCTCTTAAAACTCTGTAGTCATGTAGACCTCAACAGTGAAGAGAAGGTCTTGAGTCTGATGATGGAACTTCAGTTCTTATTTTATATATAGGTACATATCCGAGTCGTTTAATAGTACGGTAATAAAATGTTATTATTTGATAATGTTGAAGTATTTTGAAAAAACATATAAGTTTAAAAGATTTATAAATTTTAGTTGGATTGGAAGGTTTTAATTTTTTTAATTTGCTCTGAAAGGTTATTTATTGATGCAGCGTATCTCGATAGGTAAATTATTGTAGTATTTAATGGCTTTAAAAATATTGTGGTTCTGCATTTGGGTCGTTATAAATTTAGGCATTATGAATTGCTTTCCATTTCTCATAAGCTTGAAGTATTTCTGGTTTTCTGTAAGATTTTTTCTTTCCATATTTTCAATATGGAAACTTGCATGAAAATATCATCCACGTTAGGTACTGGAAACAATTTAAAAAGATCTTTTGTTGTAAAGGTAGATATTTTTCGGTATTACATTAATAATGATCCTTTGTGATATTTTTACACAGGGATACATACTTTATATTTTGCGTATGCTTATAAAGTTACATGAACAAATTATATAATTATATTAAATACTAGCTGTTCGTACCCGGCGTTGCACGAGTTAAGAATCAAGTTGAAAATAAATTTGTGGGGGGGAAACAAAAATTCGATTCGAACGGTATAGATTTGTATCAAAAAAAATCAGGAGGAGGGGAAGGGGTAACAAAAGAGGGGGTAAATGTCATATTTGTTACCCGCCGGGTTCTAAAGAATAAATATCCAAATTTTGAGTCCAATCGGTCAAACGGTACAGATTTGCATCGAAAATATATCAGGCGGAAGGGAAGGGGGGTAAAAGAATAGGGAGAAAATGTCACCTATGTTACCCGTCGGGTCCTAAAGCATAAGTATGCAAAATTTAAATCGAATCGGATAAACAGTGTAGATTTGTATAGATAACAAATATACAAACAGACATTGAGTTTTATAGATATAAATCGCACACCTAGAACAAAGATTAATTGAAGAATTTAATTAATTTAAATATATTTTTATCTTCCTTACTGTAATAATTATTTTTTGACATACTTTTCGGTCATCTCTTAAGTATATATATAATTAGATGATATATATATATATATAGATATATATAATATATATATAATTATCTATATAGTATATATCTACTAGCTATATATATATAATATACATATATAATAATAATAATAACGATATATATAAATATGTCAATAAAAAATTTACATTTCAAATCACTAAATTGTATGGGTGGTTGAAAAAATTTTCAATAATGGCAAATATGTGAATGTGAGTGAATGAAATAAGAAATGGCAATAAACCCGCCATTGTACTAATATGTATGCAAAAAGTTAATAAATAAAATATAAATATGTTGTCGCTTAAAAATTTTAGATAAAATGCAAATAAAAAATTCAACATAAATCTTAGTAAAATTGTACACGCATCCAATACGGTGTTTAATACCTGCCACCAGAGTATGAAAAGGATAACGCGCCGATAAAACTACCTTTTGACATGCTAAAATAAGATAATCAAAAACGAGGAAAATTACAAACAATCCCTTGGAACGCTATTATTTAACGGACCATCCACTCCACCCTAGTAAGTATTGCAAATTGTTCGAATTGAGTCGTTCCTTGTTCTGTATGGTAATTCGACCGCTTTAGGGTGCGCCGTAACTAAATTAATTTACTAACTCCCCGTACTTAGGTCAGTGTTGTGAGTTTTAATTAAAGATGTCACAAAACATAGCGGGTACATACGTACTTAAAGGCTTTAGAGGATATCTAGTCGTGCATCCCGAAAAAAAAGTGAGCAAGTCCTTTAGAAGGCATGCCGTCCATCGATGAAATATGGTTATGCCTCGTTTATCAATTCCATTTTTTCTTTTTTGCAATAGAGATGCGTATGCGTACGTGCTGCATCAATATTTTCACGGGTTCGTGGCTATGGAAGGCAAATAAAAAACTAGTTATTTACTTAAATCACTGGACATAAATTTTACTGGAGAACTATTCGTTAATTCACAATATCTCGCGGGTGTATGATGATACTTTATAGTCGTTTATTAAATATTTGTACGTTTATGGTCGCATTTATTTCCGAACATCCGTTCGAAATATTGGGATTATGTTTATTTTAGACTCTCTTGACATTAATACACATCATCAAAAAATGTCTTAGCTTGAAATAATATTCAAGCTAAGCTATTTTTTCTCTTTTAGCTATTTCTCTATTTTCAAACTAAACTAAACGTCTATGATATGATTAACATGACTTACTTTCTGGTCTGAAATGAGGCTCAAATCCACCAGGCAAGTGTCTTAACCACTAGACCAACAAGCACGACATTGTTAGTTCTTTGTTTTTCAATTATTTATTTATCCTTTTAGAAACTTACTTTATTTAACGAAATTATACTAAACTCCTGATCCTTCTGAGAATTATATATATTTTTATAAAATGCTATTTTACAAGTCTTAATTGAACTATTTGAAACAAGAAATAATTTTTAATGTAGGACTACATAATATTTTATAACAAATAAATGCGTATAGATTATTAGGCAATTTATATTCTGATGTCAATGTTACTCATGACATCAGAATACAATGAATATACCTACCTATATTAAGACTCATCCGAGATTTGTCAAATAATAATTGGTTACTTTTTTCCTACTGTAAACCTACCGTACCCTTTTTAAACCTGTAAAGATATTGGGATCTTCAAATAATATCATAATAATTTTAAAAATCCGTTAATAAATTAATTTAATTATCACAACTAGGCAAACATTACGAACATTTGTATTATATATTGTATAATATAGACAAATATATGTTTTATGTTGTTCTGCTAGATAAATGACAGCGATTAATGATCGCACCGCATACAAATGTATTTATGAATCAGTTAGTCATTCTACGCTGAATACAATGGACAACAAATGGCAGCGCTCTCTCCGCGCTCAATTATAAACTGTCCCTTACTCGACTTTTGGGAATTAATATAAATGCACTCAAAAAGTAATTTCTAGTACAAGATTTTTCTTATGTCTTCGAGTATTTAAACGAGTATTTAAAAAAAATAACCAATAAAAACCAAGTTCTTATTTTACTCCCTTTCTTTGTAAATTAAGTTTACCATCGTGTAATTAAATAATTGATTGACTGAAAATGAAATATGTCTAGACAAATATCTATGTCAAAAATCTCTTAAAATATCTCTTTATTATTTGATTTCTTCCCAAAAAAACCGAAGTGTGCTGTCATCTGTGAACCAATTGTCATAAATTTTTGAAATTCGTAGTGAAGTACCTATTATACCTACCGACGGAGTAATTCAAATTTTAATATTCCGTGACGTTATCAGGCCGCCGTTGGTAGTAATCAAACTTTTGTAATGATTCTAATTTGAAAAAACCATTAAAATTTCCAAATATCCAAAATTATACTATAATTATTAATTTTTTTAACGAAAATTTGATAGATCTTCTTGATCGTCGCTACGAGTCTACTTGCAAAGTTTCAGCTCGATTAGATCACGAAAAAAGGGTTAAAAATCGATCCAAAGTTTTTTCGTCAAGCAAACAAGCAAGACGCCACGAGTTAAAAGAAAGAAAGTAATAATAAAAAATCATCAATATATTTACAAAATCTTGAAAAAACTCACTTTACTTTACAATTTTAAAAATTTACCTGCGATGAACATATTTAAATGAATTGAAACATACCTCCTCTGCACCTTTATATTTTCAATTATAAAGCAATAAATTAAGAAATAAAATAAAGAATTACTCCAATATCCGTACATGCGTCCAAGATAAAATAAAAATATGTAAATATGTTTCAGAAATTCAAATAATACTATAATACTTGTATCATAAACAAATAAGACTGTACTACGTACGGTACGGGAATTCTTGTAGACTTCAATTTTAGTCCACTATTGTTTTCTTCTCTCAAATAAGAAATACCGAGTCTCAAATAAAGAAGTCACGTTTGCAATAGAACAATCCAGGATGGAAATATTCCGAGTAGAAGCTCCAATCATCTCCGGAAGTATGCAAGTGTTTTTCCAGGTAGGCTTTAAACAGGGAATGGGGGAATTAGGGCAAAACGGAGAGGCGAACGGTATAGAACAAATAGCTGCTTCCTTTACAAATTTAAGCGACTCGAAATCAAAATACTCGCATATAAGATCACTTTACGGCCAATTAAATAATAAATGGAATATTCTTTAGAAATGAGTTTTCGATAACAATTGTGGGCTTTGTTAAAAAATAAATTTCTTTAATTTTATATTTCCTTCAGGCACCAATGGTAAATTTAAATGTTCTGTAAAAGAGGCCATGTTTAATAGTTTTCTTAATATTGTGTAAAAAATTACATCACACTTAATATAAACAACGAATGCTTAGAACAAGTCAACGAGTTTGTGTATTTGGAAAGTATGTTTAGTAGAGACGGCAAGGCTGAGAATGATATCGAAAGGAGAGTAACTGTGGGAAACAAAGTTAATGGTGCACTAAATGCAATTATGGCCAATAAGAATGTATCAAAAGAAGCAAGACTAGCGGTACATAATAGCGTTCTAGTGCCAACCCTTATGTTTGGAAGTGAAGCCTGGAATTGGCAAAAGAGGAATGAAAGTAGACTGAATGCGGTTGAAACGCGGTCACTAAGACGCTTGTGTCGAAAATCTTTGGTCGATAGAGTGAGGAATGAACAAATTAGAAGTGAATGCAATGCTGGCTGTAATGTGGTAGATAGAATAAAGAAAGGAGTGCTGAGATGGTTTGGTCATGGAAAGGTCAACGAGGAAAGGATGGTTAAGAAAATATATGAGGCGAATGTTGAAGTCAACAGGAATAGAGGGCGTCCGCGAAAGACCTGGCACGATCAGGTACTACAAGTATTTGAGGATGGCCCTGTTAAAAGTCGCAACAACCGTAGAACGTGTATGAGAAGATGTATGAATGTGGCCGAAGCAAAAGTGGTATGCCAGGATAGAAGAATATGGCGTTCAATCCTCTCTGCCTACCCCTGCAGGGAAACGGCGTCATGGTTAGTTAGTTAGTTAGTTAGTTAGTGTAAAAAATTACTTATGTAAAATTATGCTAATTATGGAATCATAGAGTGGGGAAGTGCTACGAAAAATAATCTAGACTCTCCTAATGAAGCTCAGAAATCTATAAAACGAGTCATATCAATTTAAATCTGCAAAAAATCTTGAATGTAATCCGATAATAAATTCCAAAAAATAAGGTTAAATTTTACTATGCCTGTCTCACTAGAGAGCTCAGTGTTGAGACAGGCAAACTATATAATGTATTTATATCCTATTTTTAAATTGGTTAATTTGTCTTTGGTTTTAATTTTTTTTGTAGCTAGTATTTATATTACCTTTATTTAAACCGCAGAAAATAAATTAAAATGTGAAGCGATTTCTCTAGAATAAGCTTACCCTGAGTTTTAAATTTTCAGAATAGCTTTCTGGAAATAATAAATGAGAACAAAATAAAAATAAAATAATTAAAATAACAACGTAGACCCAACATTTTATAATATCTTCAGCATTGATAGCCGAACAAATTATACGAGATTCCTATCAGAGATTTTACCAATAAAGATAGTAACCTCTTTTTAACGCCAATTACGATATTCATCATTCCTTTTTTAATTACTCTTCTACCCATTATAATGCCAAGAGTAACTTTCCCAATCCCAAATTTTGTAAATTTGCAAAATAATCGCATTGTTTTATGACATCTGTCTATAATTTGAATTTTTTGACCTTTGGTTCGTGTAGATTTGATACGCTAGTTCAGCAGTTGTTTTACTTGCAATAAAGACAACATACAAACGCATAACTGGGTAAATTTAAGCAATATAATAAAATAATGATTGCTCACAACTTTAGCTGCATCAATAATAATGTTAGTGCTTGCGAGTGCACTTCTGTGGAATTTGTACGGTCATAAATACCATGAGGCAGATGAATCGGAAACACTAGTGATGTTTTACGTTCCCTTTATAGTGCGGTTATAAAGAAATTCGAGTTAAGTGCCAAGACCATACTGACTATTTTCAAATCTGTATATAAGCCCACTTTAACATAATGTCAGCCTATATGATTTCTCACAGAGAGGGTGAGATTAAGAATTCAGACATGAAAAAAAACAAGAGCCAAAAAAATCTGGAGAGACCAGGTGGGGAGATTCCGACATGGAAGAAAGACCTCGGAGTAGAACCGCTACATTGACACATAGAAAGGTTCCAATTTAGATGGCTTAGAATGTCTTGCGAACGCCTAAGGCAAATAAAACGCTGTCAATGGGTCCGCCCAGACTTAGCTGGGACAAACAGCATTTAGTCATTTAGTGGGTTTGAAATGGATTATCACATTGGTAGATTGAAGACCCCCAGATATCCCCAGTAGTGTGAAAGGAAAGAATCCAACCTGACCAGGAGAATCTTCCGGTATTTAGTGTATTGTATAGCAAAACAACAGAAAAGATTAAAATAGTATTTAAATAATACTCGTTATAATAATATTTGAAGTGGAATATAATATTGGAATATAATAGTGGAAAATGTTGTAAAAAAGCGTCGTAATCCAGGGAAAGATGGAAGTGCCTTTTTGTCTTTGTCTTTGGGCCCCTGACTTCTCTAGGCAAGAGGCTAAAGGTGATGACGAACGTTGATCATCTGGTTTGAGTTTTCTGGGGTATTCTACCATGTTTCTATGACCTCGACACGGTATTGCAAGTCAATATTTAACCAACAACATCAACACTCATAACAACACATCAGCCCTTGGTCTATTGATAGACTCTGCAGTTTGATTCGAAACGCTGAATAGCAAGTTTGTGGAAACATGGCAGAATATCCTAGAAAAAATCCAATCAGAAAATTCTAAACGGTTTAAAACATTTTTATGAATGATGAAGTTCAAGATACCTTGGTTTAACTAAAAATGAATATTTTGAATGGTATATGCAAATTTTTAATATATATACTCCAATCTTACGTAAGCCAAAATACTTATTTCTAATGTTTTTCTGATTTTTTAATATTACAGTTAGGTAGGTATCTACTTTTAAAAATAAAAATAATTCATCTTAGTATGATTCGTTTTAAACAGGTAATTTATTATTAGTCATTTCTACATTTTTTTAGGATTTGCGGCAATGTGTATTTTTATTGCGCGCATTTACATAAGTATTATATGTTTGATACGCTCAGTAGACCTGTATCTGACAATTTTCACCTTGGTATTTATGTTGATGCATTCCGGTGACAATCGTGACGTTATAAATTGACCCGAAATGAGTACAATCGGATACAAATGTAATTCATGCCGTGCCCTCTCTTCGCCATTCTATCCTTTACCACGGCACCGATGACAACGCGCGCACTATTAAAATAAATAACCGCTTAATCGAAATTCTTTTCAATGATTGTAGATTTGTTTCAATGAACCCAATTCATACTACGTTACTCTTCTTATTCATAACTACTGGCGTATTTCACTTAAGTGCTATTCATGATTTTGTTTTTATTGCTTACATTACACTAACGTATCGTCGAGAAATTGCAAAAATCGAAAAAAACTGCATATATTCGAAGGTTTCCAAGCTTTCTGGAATAGTCTGGAAGGAGCGGGTATTCAGAAAATATGCGAGAATATTCGAGAAAAATAATTCCCTCATAATTACGTCGCATCGTACAGAGGATCAGTCTCATTTGATAGCCGGTGAAAACCACAGATACCAAGACAACTAATCAAGACCGAGCAATAGACAGTGCGATTCACAGATGGGTGAATATTCTAGAAGACGAATATAAAGTGTTCCGAAGACTGGTGATGTTGCGAAATTAGTGTTTATTACACAAGGAGCCGAATGTTAGAGACGGACTCCTTAATCAACCTTATGTTAATTGGTGACCACACATCAGAAATCCTCTATGTATTAAATTTATGCATAAAAAAAAAAAATTATTTATTACATTCTTATCTGCCCTTGGTCCTTTCTGCCCTGGTATACCACACCTTCCCGAATTTAATCTAGTTCAATCAACTAACAGTCCCAGCCGGCGGATTCGTGTTTTCAGATTTCTCCGAAGTGCGCCCACCCCCACCCCCCGCCCGCCCCTCCGCTTCACGTGTCATCTGCTAAATGGCTATCATCAGAGTCGAGAGGCGGCGGAGCAAATGTACGCTTTATCTCCAGACGCCGCACGGTGAGCCATAAAACATCATCAACGATACAAAAAAAAATTGAACATAATGAGTAGAGTACACAAATCAACCCATTCGTCTGAATATATATATTTTTTTAAATTTGGTTTATTATTATAAAACGTGTTTTACGTTTGGTATGTAAACATTCTCATACTTTATATTATACGGTAAAAGTCCACTAGGAAGTTGATCAATAAATAAATAATTTATTTATGATTTATGTATATTAGTGTATTTACAAGTCACCTTCATCCCCTTGCCTTTATTGGGTCGGGGGCCCAAAGGCTCGACTAGATGCTCCCATATTTCCTTTTTTAATTTTTTATTATTCATTATTAAATTTATACATATTTTCTATTATTATAGATCGTGCCAAGCCTTGTACAGCTTGTCGGCACGTTTCTTTTGCATTTTCTTGCGTATGTACATATCATAAAAATAATCTTGGTAATGAGACTAGGTATCAGATAATATATAAAATGTAAAAAAGTAAAAGATAATAATATCATATGAAAATTACAAAACTTTAATATAAATTTAGTAATGACACAACCGGTAACCGATCGAGGTAATAAAAAAACATGGACATCAATATGAATCACTAGGATCACAACTTAAAGTAAAAATAAAAAGGCATTGAGGCCAACAGTATGAGGCATGTGACTTGTCTAGATTTCCAGAGTCAAGTTATTTAACAGGAATTTCCTTATTTATCTTCTTGTAGATTGGGTGATATTCTTGACGTACTCCGGTATTTTATTGAAGAGTCGTGGCCTTGTCTTGCGCTACTTCCGTATATGTTAACCACTCTATTTTCCAAGTTCAATCTGGGACAATCCACCGGTCGTCTTTCTTTCGTGGTTGCCAAGAGAATACTTCTCGATTCCTGTTTCTCTGGCATTCTTAGCACACGTCTAAGCCACTTCATTTTTAATTTATTTATATGTAGGAGTAGAGGCACCACACCGTGTGTGTGCCTTATATCGGTACTTCTCACTCTGTCCACTAGTTTGACTCCCGCTACCCTTATAAAATTTATAAAATTGTTATTTATATAATTATTCTCCCGTCCTCATAAAACTAGAAAATTCTTGCTCTCACTCTCTGCGAAAAGATCAAAATTTGATTGCTATGTATTAGGGTGGTCTTGTACATAAATTTTTGTTTACGAATACTTTTATAAATAATTTTAATTGTCGATTACAAACCAAAAATTCCATTCCTGGTGAGATTAAATTACATCAATCTGATTTTCTAAAACTTTCTAAAAAAAAAAACACTAAATGGGCCTCACGGTCTATGGTTGCCTTAATTTTTATTGAAAATTAACCACTTAGTAAGAGTTACAAAAACAATATAAGAAATAAACTGTCGAAAAAATACGCAGTTACTACCAGGACAGAACCCGGAACGATATATTGCGTTACCGATTAAACCATTATAACTTTATGCAATCACATAATCACATGTTAACTATATAAGTACATTTTATTGTCTAATGAGGCATCTATTATTTCCAGTTGCGTGCAACCAGCATATTCAAATAAACTTTACGTTAAATAGTTAATCTAGCTTTATTCCTTAAATAGTTATTTTTGTATTATTCACACATGAATATATCGTGATATTTTTGTTGAAAAAATTATTCAATTCACTGTATCTCCCAAAATGCGAGCAAAATTCTAAAAAAATAATAGATCGCATTTTTATATTTGTCTTCCTAGATTATTGAAATGAAACCCTCGTGCGCCGTCAGAACTACGGGTATTTTTTTGCCTACGTGAGCTTTCCTATTTCCCCGTACACAAATAAGAGAGACCTCGCGGTAGATCCATATTGACTGGTGACGTCATGTCTCATCCATTTTTATATATTTTTCTAAAAGAAAAGGTTCGCTTTGTTGCTGGCTCAGCAGAAGCAATCTGGCTGGTTTTGTGGCGCGCCGTGGGGTCAATGATAATTTCGAAACAGCCGGCGGTGCCTGGGGACCATCGATAACGTTATTTGAAAATAATAAAAATTTGGGTTTTCACCATTACGTTTACGTGAAAAATATCTTCTTTTCTTTCTTAACTCACTTGGGTGTTGAGGCGATCATCTGGCAGTGTGAGCTAAATTCACCACTTCTTCTATCATATTTTCACATTTTTCTACAGAAAGACAAAAAAAAAACAATTTATTCGTTCTAAAATTCTGATTTTGGCATAAATACGTTACGTCTTGATTAAATAGCTGAAATCAGTATATTGATCAAGATTTAGGTTCCTTTTGTTTTTATTGTAAAACAAAAATATCTATTCTTAATATCTTAGAAATTAGGTACAAAAAATTGTATATTAAAACTATTTAATATATATTAAAACTATGTACCTAATCTTACATTACTTTATAATTAGCATGTACCACTTGTAAAAATCATTCAATACTTTATAATGACTTACATACTCTATAATCTTCATAAAAAAATTATTACTTATAAAAAATATTGAAAAATAACTTGTCAAACAATATTGAAGGCAACCATGCCGTAAAACTGCTGTGCAGTTTGACATAGCATTAATATGTAATATGTATTAAAAATTAAATAAATAAATTCTGAAAAAAAATATATTGAAGTAAAAATGTTGTCAACTATTTAAAAACTGTTGAAAAAAAACACAACAAAATGATATATTAAACTTAAATTGAAAGTAAACTAACGAACAGATTTTGCAATAATTATAATAAATTTTAGAGAATCGTTTACTGTGTAATATTATTAAAATAGACGTATCATAAGTCGATACAGTTATTTATGGCCCGTTAATTGGAGCATTTTTTTAAATTTTAAAAGCATCATTTACTTGATAGTTTATTAATAATTGTTGAAATTATTTATTTTGGATCATTTTAGTAACATTTCCATATTTAAAATAAATGAAACCTGATGAATAATTTCTAATTTAATGTTTTTTCGTATATACTAATACATATGTAAAGAGGTAGAGTTAGTGAGTTTGTAAGTTTGGATGTAGCAGGTTATCTCCTAAACTACTCATTCGATTTCAAAAATTCTTTCACTAATATTTAGAATAGACTTTCAAAATGGTTATAAATTATGTATTATCCTTATAATTTATAGAATTTTTTTAAGTAGTGTAAACAAAGTGTAATTCTATAAATTATAATTATAATGTCACCACAAAATAATTTTGCTGTGTTCGAAGAAGAAGTTATTTATTATTCAGTTAAAATAAAATTTGTTTTCGTAGTGAACTTTTTTACAACTAATGTCGACGAAAAAAGGGTCAAGCGAATACGTTTCTTACGAACGCTGTTTTAACAGTAAGAGATAAATGAATGCTTTCTATAGAGACATTGTAAAACTTAAAAACCCTATAAAAATCAGCAAAGACATGTATCTATACGTTAAAGTTAATTCACAAATTGAAGAAAAATTAATAAAATATATATTTAGAATTAATTTTAATCTGTCGGGGGTAATTTAAGTAAGTAACATAAATTTACTTATCGTCAGGAAAATTGTATGTAGGTAAAAATTTCCTTTTACACAACATTGTTTGGACGAGTAGTTTAGTTTGTATTGATTTTTCACTGATACTTATATAATCTCAAGCTGAATTCCACGAGGGGGAAGCTGCGGGTACATACAAAAGTGGTGAAAAAAAAGTTCATTTTTACTAATTATACTATAATAAAAATTTTACCTAAGATCAAATTATTATATTTTATTTAAAAAATATAAGGATTAGGCCTGAATATAATAAAATATAAAATTAGTATGAAGAAAGGTATGAGAAAATGATTTTAATGATCCTAAAATATTCGCTGTCTCTGGTAAAGTTATGAGTATTTTTGATATTTTCAGTTTATTAAAATGATTTTCCCGTATTTTTCATCATGTTTATTTTATATTATTTATTCAAATACTTAAAATATTTTTTAAATTAGATAAGTACTATATTTATAAATTAAAGAAATAATTATAATTTGTGATTTTTGTTAAGAAAAAAAAGGTTTTAAAAACAATTCAAGTACATTCGTGTGATTTGAAGCATTATTAATACTATATTTCACTAATATACATACGTACGTCTTACCACAATAAATATAAAAAATAATAATTAAAATAATTAATACTATCATTAAATATAATTATTTCTATCTAAAATAAATAAAAACTCGGATTAAGCGAAGTTGTGTCAGAGCAGAAATTTACGGCGTCCTATCCTCTCTGTCTACCTCCATAAAATACAGCATAATAGTATGTAGGTAGTTACGCAGAAAAACATGCTGTAAGCAAATATTTGCGAGATAAAGAAAAGTTTTTATCGCATGTTAAAAAATGCGCGTGCTCCTGGAGGGTCTATAATATTCCCCAGACAGGCATTTCCCTGCCTTGTCATTTTTCTCAGTACGTGAACCTTTTAAGGCTCGTATCTCTTGAAATTTTACAACAGCCGGCTTCCTGCATTCCGCTCTTTCATTTATTCTACCGGGAATGCCGTTTTTTCCTACATTGTTTAACTCTTTAAATCGCGTAATTATTAGAGAAGTTAGTCGGAGACTCCCATTTCTTCAAATTGTTACAGCTTCCTCGGAAAATTTTCAAAATCTCCATTTAGTATCTTGAATTTAAGTAAGAGAATAAAAAATAGTGCCCTAATTGCAGCATAGAATTTTCCTCCTGGTTTAGCATTACCAAGAGCGACGGAAAAGTTACAACTAACACTTACGCATTACACGATTTTCGTATATGCTAAATTTAACGGTTGGACTGTCCAACTGAAGTCTGATTTGAAGGAAAAATGATATTTGAACAGACTATACGATTTAATTAATTCGAATTCTTGAGTATGAGGTATAATTTTTTGAATATTTTTATATTAATGACAGTGAAATTTTCTTAGTATGCATGTTAAATATAATTAAAATAATCAATGTTTAAATGGTTTTATGGATACTACAATATAGGAAACAGAACGTTTAATTTTTGTCTTTTTTAAAACAATATATTTAACAACTTGTCAAAAAATATTAATGTCTGAATAGCACCACTTCGTTTTCAAACTTTATACAATCAATTTGTAAATAAAATATATGGTCTTTATACGAGATTAGTGTACCAAGGATAACTCTATTGCATGAAAACTAAAATAGTGTTTCTGGGTTATAATTTTTTTGATGTTATAACAATATATTTGTTCATATTTTTTTAAGGAAATGCTTCAAGAGTAAATTGATCTTTCATAATAAAATTGATTAAAAACCTGTTTAGCTATGGTTTTTGCAAAATTATTTAACAAGTTTACGTTAAATTTAGCAAATCGAGAGCAAATACGAAAATCGTGTACTGGGGTCTCTTAAATGTAGACAGAGGAATAATGTTACAACAATACTCTGATATCTAAATAAATATATCTTGCCTGTCACGCAATTATTACAAGAAAATAATCCATGAACGAAGTAAATAATTTTTTTAACAAATTAAATTTATCAATTAGGAAGATATACTCGCGCAAAAATCTATCCATCAAAAATTTTTTTTTAATTCTATGGTTTTCGCGGTCGTTTTTAATCTTCAGAAGAAAAATTTTTGATTTTTACAGAGACAAGAACCCGTAACTTTACCAGAGACCGCGATACCAATCGCCACGGTAGCCATCTATGATTGTGAGTGTTGGAGCAAGTTGCAACCTGATTTTTTACTCTGGTTCGGGTGCTCTACAGGAAACAATTGAACTCGAAATTCTCTTGATATGAAACAAAAACCGCTTTACAGATTTCTGCAGGTGACTTCCAGCGTCGTCGTTTCCGATCGATGTTCTGCTTCAGCTGCAAATCCCGTTGACTGCACCATTTTAGCTGACCGAATGTTTTTGTACAATAACATTATATTCGGCACTGTATCTTGTGACAAAATCAACCGTTGGTTTCGAGATGCCAAAACAATCTATGGTTCGCGGCAACTGTCATACACAGACAGAGAATCCCGCGCTCATAGACAATTTTTTAAAGCATCCGACCAGAGACTACCAAGGATTTTTCCCGAACAGTGAGTATTTGCTATTATCTTATATAAATTATTTTATTTCATCAAGTACATTAAAGAAGCAATGGGAAAATAGGTATAGAAGTATTTGGGTGCCTACAGGGATTAAGGTCTGTCATACGACTGGTTTAAGTGATCACTTTACATTAATTAAAGTTTACCGATTCCAACCATAACGACCACCACATCTTTATTATAAAAAGTAATATATGTGGTATTCACATGCCTAGATTCCATTTATTTGGCACACAATACACTATCGTCATCTATGATTGTGATTTGTCGTTCCCATGATAGAGTATATAGATGTCGCCGCTGGTAATGAGACTTCTACATTGTTATATTTATTTTTTTATTAACGGACATCATTCAATAAAATACATTAGATAAGATAAACATCACAATACATCAGAATAAAGGTTATGGCAAATTAAAACAAAAGCATGGACAAATAAAAAGTAATAACAAGATGGAGACAAGATCTGGACTATCTAACTGGAATTTTTTTTTTGATTGATTGTTTGATTAGTTAAAAGAATACATGAATAGTTCATTATTGTTATTATTTTTGTAGTAAGCTCACAATCGTGTCTAGACTCCTGTGCTGTGTGTCTAGACTTCGGTTAGACCGATTGACCGAGTGTCTGATCAATATGCAATTCTTCTTTATATTAGGGAGTACAGGAGAGAGATACAACGATCAATTTGTAAGTTTCCCATGATCCCAATATCCTTCCATGATCCTATACATCCCAAAGATGTATAGGAAAGGATACAATATGCAGATTAACACTCACTTATGAATAAGAGTGTTCAAAAATGGATTGTTTTTTATTATTATTACGTAAATTTTTATATACAAACATAAACAAACATACTTCAAAGAAACCCAAAACACAATATCTACTCGCCGAAACAAAGATTCTATTCAAGTCCCAAGAGCACGACAAACTAATGGACAAAGAAACTTTAAACACTATATAATACAATGCTGGAAAGTGTATGAAAATTAAGGAAACCGAAAAACGTAAATAAAATTATGAAAATTCTGATAAGAGAGATGAGTCGACCATTTATTGGGACACTCATCCAAACAAAGTGACAACTTAAATATCATGCCAGGAATAATACTGTTTTAGGGCAATCATGATTTTATTGGCAGAGTGTAGACGACGGTTAATCAATTTAATGTACTTGCATCTAAGTAAGTTATAATTCTAAACTTTGCCTGTCTCAACACAGAGCTTTCTAGCGAGACAGGCATAATAAAATTAAACCTAACGAATGTATATTAATTAAGGATAAATTATAGAAAGCTCACAGAGATGAAGCTACTTTATATATGATAAAAGTGGGTGGATGTCTCTTATATCACAGCTCAGGGTCTACAACCTGTATGAGCTGGCTTAAGTGATCACTCGACACAATGCAATGTTCACCAATTCCATCGTAAGAACATCCACACATTATCAATGTTTTTGTAAGTTCTATATATATATATAATATATATGTTCGAATCAAAAACCTTTCATATATTACTATGGTCTCTGCTAGAGACATCTGTTGGTTTTTTTCTCATTAACAAGTTAGTATATATATTTATAGCTTTTCACCGGCTTGCCGTCAAAAAAAGTTTGTATCGATTTTTAACCCTTTTCCCGTGATCCAATCGAGCTGAAACTTAGCAAGTAGACTCGTGGCGACAATCAAGAAGATCTATTAAATTTTCGTTAAAAAAATTAATAATTATAGTATAATTTCGGATTTTTACAAAATTGGAATCATTACAAAAGTTTGATTAGCAACGGCGGCCCGATAACGTAGAGGAATATTTTCTAAATTTGAATTACTCCGTCGGTATATATAATAGGTACTTCACTACGAATGTCAAAAATCTAAATTGACTGACAAATGTTTTTAGAATTCAATCTTCAAAGCATGAAGTGTCTTATCTCTCAAAACATCTCACATTTTAGAAATATATTAAATTATTGTAAGTTTAGTGTTATGTTATAGTTTAATTCGTCTTTAATTATTGTAAGAAAGGGAGTATAATAAAAACTTCGTTTTTATGGGTTACTTTTTTTATTATATTAATTAAAGCATTAAATTAATAAATTTAAACGAAAATTGTGAGATGAATTTATCGTTAAGTCTAGTTAACGTAAGAACTAACTGACGACAGTGCGGCATATAAATCAATGATCCATCATGTCCGCGTGAGTTCACCCGAAGACAGCTCTCCAGATATGGAACTCGTCCGTTTTATAAAGCCGTCCCGGAGGAAATCACCCCCGTGTGTGGGGAACCATTGTGGTTTGGGACCCTCGTAGGCGTGAGCCCGGCGCACGTTCGCATCAAACGAGGCTACATTTTTTATTTAAAAAATCATAACACCTTCCCACCACCAGCGGATGGGGTTTACGCCCATTTCAGGGGACGTGAGTAAAAAAATATTGATTCAAGCAAACCACAAAATTGATATTGAAGAGTTACGAAACGACCTATTCTAGTAATACAAACGTACATATTATTTTGCTTCTGCGATATTGACTCAAGTGGTAATGATATTTTAACAAAAGATGCTATAATGTTCTAAGATTTTAAGATTTTTAAATAATTTCTAAATATTTTATTTAATTCAATTATCAATTAATTTAATTCAATATCAGAAAAATTACACATATTTAGGAACAAAAAATTTCAATAACCTCCTTACAAAAATTAAGAAGATAACTGAGATCAAACAAATAAAAAAGAAGTTAAATGAATACTACAAAAAAAAAACAATTAAAAAAATATATATTTTTTATAAAATACATGTATACAAAATATAGTAATTATAATAAAAAACCGTAAGTCCCTCTCCAAGCACAAGGGTTTATCTCTTTTTTGAGAGGAGCAGCGAATAAAACATACTTGTATTAATTATAGTTGAATAGACTTGAATAAAATAAATTGTTATAAACTGTACGTTACATTTAATCAAATAAAAAAATTGAACTTTCATATTTTCACGGGACCGTGGCCGCGAGAGATAAATGAAACAGTCAAAATAAATTAAAGTTTTATTTTACACCCAAAAAGTCACTGGACACAAATTTAATCAGAGCACTGTTCTTACAATCACATTCACTGAATGTTTTTAGAATATTTCACACATTTATTATCCAATTTCTTAATTCACACTAATTATTTCTAGTCACTCGTCTATGGAGCACTGTTTATTGCGCTGTTTCTATCGCTTCGATCACTTTTGAGAATTTTCCGCTCAACTTTGCATGTAAGTACTTCGCCCGAATATCAACCGGTTAAATATGCGTTGGCCACACTGCTTCGCTGGTTTTATCGCTAGCAATGTCGCACTCGTCAAACGTCACCAACGAATATTTTTTGCATTTCTAGCGGTTCCTCCACATTTCCAGTGTTTACGATAATGTTCCGGTTGATTCCAGATTCGTGTAGAGATCGTTCTTTCGATTCCTTCCAATTAAAGCATCCCGATAAAATATTATTATTTTCGTTGATAACTCATTATTCAAAGCATTAAATTAAGAAAATGGTTTTAAAATATGTAACTCTCATTTATATTTCTTGAACGGCTTCTGTTAAAATTGCCGTGATGTCTCCGACTGAGGGATTGCAGTGCCATTCCAATTATGGATGCAGAGATCCACCAATGCCAAACATGATCTGCGGTAGCAGGCTACAGGGTGTCACAATAGGCGAGAAAAATCAAACACATTTCTCGTATGATAATGAAAATCATTACATAATAATAAATAGATATTTATTATTATTATTATTATTGATAATGGGCAGGCAGCTTAAGCTGATAGGCCCATATCACTGTCTCTCATTTGAATATCCAGCCTATTCTTAAATTGATTGACACTGGCTGCAGACACAACGCCCTCAGGCAAACTGTTCCACATATTGACCACTCTATTGCTTAATGCATGCTTTCTTGGGTTACACGAGAACCGAGACTTGTTCAACTTCAGGTGATGTCCTCGAAGGCCCACATTAGTGTTAAATGCAAACATATCTGTCATATTAGGAATATTGTAGTAGCCCGATAGAATCTTGAATGTCTCGATGAGGTCACCTCTTGCTCGTCGCTCCTGAAGAGTGGGCAGTTTCAATACTCTCAGCCTTTCCGCATATTCCAGGTTTTTAAGACCCAAGGGCAATTTTGTGGCTCGTCTCTGAACATTTTCCAGTAAAACTATATCTTTAACAAAATATGGATTCCAGATCTGAGAGGCATATTCGAGGAGAGGCCTCACATATGTCTTATAAATAGTTGTGAATAGTGATACTGTCAGATGTTGGAATGATCTTCTCACTAAATACAAAATAGAATTAGCCTTCTTAACCACACTCGCTATGTGTTCACACCATTTAAAGTCCTTGGTAATAGTAACACCCAGATCCTTCTGCGAGACCACTGACTTAATCAGGCTTTCGTTTAAGGTATACTCAATATTTGGGTTATAATGGCCGACATGGAGAACACAACATTTGTCAACATTAAGACATATGAGCCACTGCTTTGTCCACTCCGATAATTGATTTAAGTCTCTCTGTAACACCTTATGGTCAGTAAGGGGGTTACCGAAATATTTTGTGTCATCAGCAAAGAAACTCACAGTAGACTGGACAGCAGCACGAAGATCCAAAAGTATAAAATAAAGAGAATTGGTCCCAGCACACTCCCCTGTGGAACTCCACTTAAAACTACTTGCGGTGCAGATAGAGAGTCACCTACTCGGACAGCAAAGGAGCGCTCAGTCAAAAAGCTCTTAATCCATTGAAGTAGTGAACCACGGATTCCTAGATGTTCTAACTTAGCAATTAATCTATTTAGTGGGACTCTGTCAAAAGCCTTTTCAAAATCAAGATAAAATATATCTATAGGTTCATGGCTATCAAAACTAGTGGACCACCTTTCTAGACATGTGAGAAGATTAGTCACAGTGGAACGTCCAGGCACAAATCCGTGCTGATCCAAATCTACAATGCCGTTGTCTTCCAGATATATAAACATTAAAAGGTTTTTTTGAATCGATATAAAATTAATTATATTTAACATTATTTTTTGGATTGTGAAAATGAGTCTCTAATCACGTTCAGTGCTTACTGTTAATTACACAACCAAAATAAGAACTCGTCAACAAAAAATATCATAAGATCATTCTTAAGATACAAGGTATACTACATAAATTGTTTTATTGTCTGTTTTATAGGATACAATGATTTTTATCGTAACAGCAATATGCTGATACCTAATACAATAATACACTATAGAAACCGTAGAAGAAAAGGAGTTTAAATTAGCATAATATTTCACCCATTACATTTTTTATGTTATGGAAACTGGGATACGCAAGGATCCGTAAGAGATCCCTCTCGATTTAACTACATTTTGGCTTTCCATAAAGCCATGTATTCACTAGGGGACAAATCGCGAAACATTCCGCTCGGCATGTCGCATCAACATCTACGCTCATGTTTCGGGGACAATGACGCGGCCATTTGACGTGTACACACCGGGACTCGCATATCTTGTC
>JADDOH010012480.1:0-22729 GCA_016648135.1 Agrypnia vestita | reverse complement strand
TGAGATGGCAAAAGTGCATAGATAGCAATGGTACATACTTTGATTAAATAAATATATTATAATTAAAAAAAATCGGCTTTATGTTCCTCCCATACTAAACGCCAATTTCATATGTAAGGACCTAATATTTATACAGTTGTTATCATATGCACCTATAATAAGTACTATGCCATTGATTTAATGATCCAAACCTCCTTGCAACCCTTAGAATGCAAATTGCTTGCTTTCAAAAGTTGTTGTTGTGTTCCAATCGTAGCTGAACACCAAAAACGTAATTTTTCGGAGGAGAATAAATCCAGGGCACTGCGTTCAGTAAACTGTGTAGAGCCGCTACAATAACTTGCCAATCCGAGCAGTACTGTGTTTAAAATGTTTTATCTTTGCAAAATTTTCTTACCTATTTATTTTTGACGTAAATAGCTTTACATGAAGTAATGCATTCTGTCACAAAGCTAACAGTATTGGAAGATGCCTTAATGTGGGTGATCCTCGCGCCTTCTAGCAACTTCCGCCCGACGCCGGAAGTGACGCTGTCATGACACCTTCACCTAAATAAACTGACACGAGCGGGAGCCATATTTCTAACAATATATACTTTACAAACAACATTTCACACTTCATATCATTTATATATTTTTATACATTTATAATACTAATATTTTACAATACTTTACAAACAACATTTCACACTTCATATCATTTATATATTTTTATACATTTATAATACTAATACGGGATCGCGGCACTGAGAGTCAAGGGAAACACTGAAAATTAAATATTGTTTTTATTTAATCACAGAAAACTCTAGACACAAATTAAATTTGAGCAGTGTTCTCTAATTCACACTAATTTCGCGCCAGTCACTCGACTGTGGAACACTTTACACGTGTCTTATAGAATACTCTCAGTGGACTGTGGAACACTTTATACTCGTCTGATAGAATATTCAAGTCTGAGATCGCACTTATTTAATATCGAATCCCTGGTTACTCACTTAATTTATTTTGCTGCTCGATATAATACGCACCTGCTCACCGGATCGCCGTTTATTTCACTTCTATAGTCTTGCTTCTCTGGTAAAGCAAGTGTAGCGATTATGTCGCCCATTATGTAGGAAATTTCGCAAACGTTTATGTATGATCGACTAACTTCTAAACCTTTCTAGAAAATTACACAAATGTACACACATTGAAAATATTTATTGAACAAATTGATAGTTCAAATATTAATGAATAATAATTCTATTAAAAATAATTTTAGAGTCAGATACAAGAACAATTAGAATAAAAATTAAAACTATATATTTAAATATATGTAACAATCATGTATGTAATACTCCTATATATAATATTACATATATGGTAACAACTAGTATTTAAGTTTTTTAATAATCTCTACACTTCAAATGCCAGATCCATCAATTATAATATATAATTAATGATGATGATATTTTAGGCTCTTCAACACTTTACAATATTAATAAAAAATATTTACATTTTCCTGTACATTTAAATAAAGTTGGTTTTATAACAACACGATAAAATCAATCAGTCAAAGATTACTTGTACCCTCTCACTCGCTGCCGAAGTCCTCCCCTACCGTATGCCTTTTACAAGCGCAATTAGCTTCGGGGATCGGGGAGTGTTAACAGCCCTCTGGTTTTCATTACCCCACTTATTAGCGAGGGATGAAACTACCCTCAGATCTAATGTGAGTGTAGAATAAAAAATATCTTATTGAAATGCGCGTTGAAATAATGTTGCGTGTTGAATGCCTAGTTCAAATCCAGCGAAGCAGCTTAATACGTATGCATTATACATTAATTTAATAAAAACTTTCTAGTGATTTTTGAAATAGTTTTAATTTAAAGGCAGAACAAAGAAAAAGGAAAACTTTTCGCAGAATTATTTTTTCATGTCGTTAAATATTCACAATGATTAAATTAAAATGTATTATTCTCAGCGATAAATAACTTTACAATTTTCTCATCGTTCATGAATATCATTATATTTTTTTATGAATGCTATTTTAAAACTTATTTAAAAATAAATATAATTAGTTGTATCATTTTTTATATCTTATGAAAAAAGTACAGTTACTAGAAATTCTAACGCTATCTGACATATTATATTAAGTACTACAAAGGTGATTCAGAAACATATATAAGAGAAATAGATGTCTCACTAAAAGAGTAAGGTATATAGACCAAAATCAGACGATAACATATTGGATTTCTGTTGCATAATTGGTAAAGCCGCTCACCAGTATTAGAATGTTCCGAGTTCGAGTCCCAGTGATAAGTGTTATCAAATTCATTTAAATATAACATAATTTTAACTATGATGAAGATGAATCAATTAAGGGTGGTAATTGCTGGTGCGGGGATCGAATCCTCGGCCTTAAATTTACATACACCTCCCTACATAAAAATATTCCTTCGTGTCATCAGATTATAGTATGTTTACTTGAGAAAGAGGTCTGAACGAAGACGCCCCGGGATTCCATTAAGGTATCGGGTGACCTCCGCCGCAAGACGCGCTAATTGAGAGGATTCTGTTTCATTTTATAATAAACAAACTATAAAATAGAACTACACTGAATTGAAATTACTTAAGGGCATACCACCGACGTTGAGTATAGAAACATGTTTCAGTTTCCACTTTATTCGTTATTAGTTTAAACCGAAGAAATGTGATTGATTATTTATATAATATAAATGTTTGGGTTCAACATTATATTTGGAAAGTGTTACAGTATTATGCAGATATGATGCTTAACGAGTGAATAGAATTTTTTATGAAAAGTGTTAGTTTACCACATATTTAGATAAAGTGTATTATAAGGTATCAATAGCCCGATATAAAGCAAAATTATCCTTGTAGATGTCTCATCATCATTTAAAAAATCACTTCTATACAACGTCCATTTTTTTGACAAAATCTGAACCTCCTGACATACATAATATTGTAATAATTATAATTCTCTTGGGCGTAGAAACCGCAACACTCATCTTTAAATTTGCGATGTTCATGTTACTCAGTGTCAATAATTGTTACCAAATTTATTTTGTTTGCTTATTCGCCACTTGCACTGTTCCCGCTTAATCGCTGTGCAGGACATGTGCCAATTTGACGTGATTGGATTACATACACATACATACGTAGAGCATACCGAAGAAACTTGTAATTGGAATATTGGGTTATGTTTGAAATAACTAGGTAGGTACTGTATGTATTATTTTTTTACATATTTTGTACCTAATATTCTGTTGGTATCGCATTAAAAATAAAAATAATAAATCTGAAGTCAATTTTATTCAATTATAACGGAAACGTGCAATTTAGCTTGATACAGACGTAAACACAAGGTGAAATTAGTTTTCATTAAATTAAAATATGTTTAAAGAACTCAGAAAGAAAAACCCAACTATTTTCCTACCAACCTATATTCACAATCATATGCCCTAATAGACGAATGTTAATAAGCGTCGTTCTATTTCTTATTTTTATTTTTTTTCGTAATTCACGCCTTTGAAAGTAAAACAGTATTTAATTATTTATGTTTTTCCCAGGATCATATTTCTTATGAAAGTACCCGTGTAATATAATTCCAAGTAGAAGAATACAGAGTGATTAAGTGAACAAGTTTCATAAATAAGGAATGCAATTAAGTCAAAATTAAAGCAAGTATTCAAAAAGAAATTTTCCAGGTGCCTGCAGCTAAAGCACGCAATAAAGTTAATCTACTAAATAATGTTAAAATTTTTTGTAATCAAACTAATAATTTTGTTGTCTGTCCATCCGTCCATACGTCCGTCTGTCTGTCTGTTTGTACCCGTAACTTCGTGTAACGTTCGTAATTTCGTTCGAATTCACGGCTAAAAAACTAAAATAAACGGCCGAAGATGGATGGAGCTTGAGCCCCGGGCCAGTAAACCCGAAGGCGACAACGATAGCAACGTCGATATTGCCGAGTCCACATTACCCGTCAAAAATACAGTATATAAGACTTATCAAGGACGCGAACCATTTCATGTTCCACCCAATCACTGTGGTTTAAAATAGTACCTTTAACTGCCGGCAGGAGAAATATTATATAAAAAATATTCAAATATTTTGATGAAAGCCTTTATTACTATTTCATGGGTGTAGGCTATAAATAATTAAATTCTTTAGGAACCGGCATGTAAAAGTACCGTCATTTACAGATAGTATTATCAGCTATCGCGATTAAATTATATTTTAGACGGATTATATTGGCATGACTCTTTTTCGATTAAGTTGGCCTGTACATTTCCCATCTAATAAACAAGGTATTTTTAATAATCTGTCCGGGCAGTAATTATCAGACATTAGAGGAGTTCGCATCATAATTGCAATTTCTTCTGGTTTCGCAACTTTCGCGTTTTAATAACCCTCTTCAGGGATGGTTGGGAAGGAATTGGGCAGGGGAGGCATCGCTACCCTACTTCAATATTCATCCGACAACAATATTTCTACTTCAAACCATCCATGTTTTCTCGCATCAAACTGATAAAATATCATGTTTTGTTTGTAATTCATCTTATTGACATCTAAGATAATTATTATTTTAAATAAACTAATTTTTATTTGGGAAATTGTGTTTGTCTGTAAATTAATTAACTGGGCCTTATTCACAGTTATAATATTTATTAAATTTATTTAATTAAGGAATCTTAACAGTTTCGATCATTATAATGTTAGAGCACTGTATATACTGCGTAAACTAATTACAAAGATTCAGAGATGTTTAAGGCGTAGTAAATTAAATACAATGTTGTATAAGACAATTTTAGAAAGCTAAGATAATATATTATAGTAATCAACAAACAATATTAAAGTAAAATAATGGTAATAAATGAAGAAATTAGTTAAGTTTATAAGTTTTGATAGTAACACGGTAATAGGGATGGGACGGAAAGGGTGAGGAGGTAGAAGTCAGAGTAGAAAATTGTTATTATTATTATTATCACGGGATTGTGGCGGTGAGAGGTAATGAAACACGTAAAATTAAATAACGTTTCCACTAAATCACTGGACACAAATTTGTTTGGAGCAATATTCTTTAATTCACAATAATTTTCACTAATCACTCATCTGTGGAATACTTTGTATTCGTATAATTAAACGAATTAACTTCGTTTATCACCACTTAACTTTTGGTAAAAACCAACCAGTTTCAGAAACTTCGTCAGGGTTTACTTAATACTATTAGTAGTATTAAGTACCTATACCCTGAAGAAGGAACGTTGTTTCCTAAACCGGTTGGTTTTTACCAAAAATTAATTGGTGATAAACTAAGTTAATTATATTCATAATGAATAACCACAAAGTAATAGCAAAGTACAATAGTGTTTACTTTGTATTCGCTTTCCAGGATATTCACACGTCTGTGGTCGCGCTCACGGTAGGTACTCTCTTAATTATTGTCGCTGGTGTTTTGTTAGCTACACCGAATCGCCACCACGCTTCTTGTCTCTAGTTTTACTTTATCTGTGTAATCGCTGAAACATCATAACAAAAACTATTGTTGTCACGCTTCTTGTGTGTATGTTTATACTCTCTTATATTACACGGGAATAAACCAGAAACTATATATATTTATAGTTTCTGATTTATTCCCGTGTATTCCAGACACCACCTGCAATTTATAATTTATTATAAAATGTGAAAAAAATCCTCCCTTAAGTGTAATTCTTTCCGTTTCTACAATCTCGTGACAATATTTAAAAAGTTCGTGGAATACTTAGTTACAATTAATCTATATTTAAAAAAAACAAGTAATAATTTACGTTTAGATGACTATTTTTGATCATTAAAGTTATTCTTAATTTTTCAATATATCTGTGTAAGATTTTTTTAATTACATACTTTAATATTACATAAAAAATTTCAAATATGTAACACAAAATGTGTGAAAAAATATGTAACACTAACTATTTATCAAAAATTTGTTACACAAACTGAAATTAATATAAAACACCTTGAATTATTTTATAATTAATGTAGACGCGTACGAGAAATACGTGTTTCGTCAATATTCTTACTATTTTCAAACTGAGCCAATCGAACAAGAAAACTACTAAAATCGCATTAACTTGGTGATCTTCCGGAGTCGATCGCACTGAATCGCTGGGGGAGCATCTTAACATCTAAAATAATTAATGCATTTATTGAATTGAGATAAAATTCTAATTTCGGCGTGTTGATTCATGTTCACATCAGCACTGGGTCTCAAAGGGTTAGGATAATTATTGTTAATATTTTTCTGAATTCTCTCATAAATCATTAGTGTTTATTTTTCCTAAATTTGAAATATAGTTACTGATAAATAAAAATTTCCTACTAAATTACATTTTTAATTGCCTCTGACGGAAAGTCCTGCAGTACAGAAAGGCTTGTCAGAAAGTTGGAAAATTAATATTCCAAGTTCACGCGCGCGCTGATTTACGGTTTTGTAAAATTAATGACCTTTTGCAATGCACTTTACGTGGTAAGATCATAACATATATAAATAAACATAAATGATTTATTAAATATATATAAATGACCTTATCTGACCCACATTTCTTTAACATGACTCTTCTCGAATCCCAACGTATTTGGATATTTCGCGGGATATCTTCAAAATAATTTACCAAAAGATCTGCTTTAACTCATTTTATTTGGAAAGTCAGTATTTCTACTTGATTTCAGAATAAATTTTAATAAATCATTTAAAAATATACACCGGAACCTGATTACAGCTATGCCAAATAAGTTACAATTTGCGTAATCGAGATAATGCAGTATTATACCAAAATCTGAACAGATGTAATGATAGGCACACCACGGACGTAGTGTGCAGCTTTTAAACTAATTGAGAGATCATTTCAATGCATTAGACAGAAGACCACTTACATATAAAATATTGTGTATATGATTTAGAAAGGAATCATTCTTTCGATACAAATAAGGGTTTACAAATTTTACATACAAATAAAACAGACGTTAAAAAAAGAATCAGAGAGAAGATCGCTTCCATATAAAATATAGTATACATATATGATTTGAAAACGGATCATTCTTTTGATTTATATAAGGGTTGAAAAATTTTACATGCAAATAATACAAGATAACAGTTGGATAAATTAGATATTTAATTAGGTATAAATTAAAATTTTGAATATAAATAAGTGTTAATAGTAAATTAAATACATCTGTTAAAATTATTTTCATACGTTATTTATTCATCTCCCATATATTTATTTTGAATTATGTCAATGTCTATATTTCTACTTTTAATTTTTAGTATACGTTTTATCCTAATGATGGTAACAAATTAGTGGTGTAAAACTTATGTACATAAATGGTGAAAAAGAGTACATTTTTATTAAATATATAAATTTATTAAATATGCAAATAATTAACTTTATTATGAGCTGAAATTAGGAAAAAAATAATGTTTTTATTTATATAATACCATATTTTTAAAAGAATGGACGATAAACCAAACTCGCGCCAAAGAAATCGAAATATTAATATTTGAACATTGACGTTTAATATCTCTTTTTGATCAAAATATGTGGGATATACAAGCAAACGCAGCAATATCCAAAAAAAATTAATACAGTCATCGAGGATAACAAATTTATGATGTTTATAGGAAACATAGCTACAAATTTATAGTAAACATGATTTTGGAAGGGAAACACACAATAAATCTATAATTCAGTAAATTCCACATTATTAATCCTCGGTGACTGCATTAAAACCATTTTTTAATATTTTGCATATTTATTTATTTATTTAATGTTTATGGAAGACCAACAGCACAAAAAAAAGCATAGAAAACATTGATACAATATAGATGGCCAATTACAGGTCTCCACATTTAGAAATCATTATACCCCACATATGATAGATAGATTTTTTAGGCATCCATTATCTTAAAGAAGCCGTTAAAATGTGTAAGAAGCCGTAAAAATAAAAACCAATTAAATAATGTTAAAAGGAATTAAAATCCGACTTAATATTCGAAAGTTCGAAGGTCGAAAGTTGGCTTGCCAATTCGTGTTCAATTTTCTGCAGTTATAAACTATAATATATTCACTTCCAAAAACTGTCAGCTTTGTTTGGTTTGAAAATTAGTACAAATATGAATATGCGATCATAATATTATATTTATTTGACGGATTATTACTTACAAACAATGATTTATTAATCGAGAATGCACGCGATCACACAGTTGCACATTTTATTAATTTTAAATCAAGAATTTCACTTGCATGATGTGTCTTTCAAATATTATGATCCGTGTCGGAATAAGATACGATGAAATTAAGTCGAGATAAATCTCAGTACCGTTTGTTCTGTAGATAACTTACCCGTATAGGTACATGGTGTTCAATTTGAGAGAAAAAATGCGCACAAACGTCACTCAGAACCAAAGATTCCAACAATTGTTTATTCAGATAGGTTAGACAACAGAATGCGTTAAATACATTTATTATCTTTAAACAAGTACTTATATAATATGTTGGATTTTATGTCAAGAATTTCCCATGACTTTAAAGATCCTTTAAAAGTCTGTAAATTTTCTATATATCACTAGTAAGAAGCAGTGGAGTGCAGTGGGAACATCGCAGCATGACTTTTACGTAACCATTTATTTGGAAAAAAAAAATTTCGTAATATTTCTATCAAAATTATTATCATAGCATTCATATTTTGATATATCATAAAAATCTGTAGCATAAATATTTGATTTCTATTTTTTCCCCAAAATATACGTTTAAAAAAGTCATGCTTCAATGTTCCCACTGCACGCGCCTAGTAAGAAGTATCTTGGAATGTTTATGTTTATTTTCAACACTTTATTACACAACACATGTTGCAAGAATCGAAAGAGTGGAGAAAAAGTTTCTACGTATTTTGTCCTACAGAGCCGGTCAACGCAGAAATCTTCACACCTGCGAGGATCGTCTTGCCTTTTTTGAAATACACTTGCCGTAAAACTGCTACCTATGCTATTTGGCATATAAATATATGTAAATTTGTAACAAACAAAAGACATATTGAAAAGAAAAGAAAAATGTTACGATAGAAAATATCCGAGTTTGCAGTAACCACAGAAGATATTCAGTAGAACTAAATTAATCAATTAATAAAAACGAGAACTACATATAAGGTCGATATATTCACGGAAACATAGAGGGTTGCTATAGCTTAGTGGTCAGAGCACCGGCCCCGGAAAGGAGGTGACCTGGGTTCGAGTCCCAGTAGTTACCTAATATTTTTTCGTGAATTAGATTTTTCTGTTTGTCTTTCTAATTGATTAATTAATTTGGTCTTAAAATTTCACAGAACTTTGAAAAATTTCAACTTCACAAATATGAATGTGTTCTTGAATATATAGAACTATTCTCTTTCTTTATTTGACACAAATTTGTATGTTAAGTCCCGTATCAGAAATCTGGAGTTCTTCAGAGTAAGTCAACATCCGTGTTGGTTATTTTTCTCCCATCGAAAGAATGTGTAGTAGATATAATATGTATTGTTCTAACCCTTCATTTAAAAATTCACTATTACACACCATCCATTTCCTTGACAATAATCTGAAGCCTTTGAACGCAAAATATCAATAGCCATTCTTTATTTCTAATAATTGAAGACCCCGTGGCAAGAAGTTGTTAACTAACATTCAAGTCATTTTGAGATAATTAGACATTTGCATTTCGTCTTTGAAAAATATGTTTTATTGCTAATTCAAGATTAATTTTTATTGATTTATGTTACTAAAATATCAAAAAACTAATTAACAAAGTAAAAAAATGCATTTATGCACAAAAAAATAAAAATAAACAAATTTTCCCTAAAAAAAATGTAGTTAACAACCATTTTTTCGCCTCTGGAACTCATTTTTAACAGAATAACGCCGTTTTAAAATTGGTAAAACACAGACATCAAACAACCTTTCAAATGCTATCCATTTTTACCATCCATTATCCAAAATTACAAAATACCTGGCATGTTAATTAATAATACAAATCATGTTATGTACGATTTAAAATTATTGAAAAATAATGAATTAAAAAAATAATAATAGAGTAGTGAACACGGAATTCGTGTCACATCAATATTCTTACTATTCTAACTAAGCTAAACGCTTGTGCTATGAAAATAGGACTAACTTGCTTGTCTGGAGTGAGATTCGAACCTGCGACCTTTGGATCACGAGGCGAGAGTCCTAACCACAGGACCAACAAGCTACTCGTAATATATAAGTAATATATAAGTACATATTATAATAGTCTTCAAATAAAAACAAATATGTGACAGTACTGCCAGAGTAAAATTTATATTAACCATAAATATTCCAATCAAATTAAAAGGCGTGTTAATTTCAGAATGATGGCATGAACATGTTATTATTGAAGATAACATGTTCTTTTCATTAGTAACTGATGTGATTTTTATGGAAAAGTGTAGTTAACATGTTGATCCCTATGATTTGAACATGTTCTAATTATTTTTAAGTTCTGAACTTATTTCCAATGGAAAGAGTGTACAATATTTAGTTTAGACGGCTTATTAACTCATTTTTGACAAAAACGTTAGTTAACAACTTCTTGCCGTGCTTCAATTGTTTTATGCATAATGTCCATAACCTTGGTTTTTAACTTTGCGACTTTCATGTTGCTTTGTATCAATAACTTGTACTGTACACGCATAATCGCTGTGCATGGCATGCGCCTGTTTCGTATATGATGGCGTTGCATTGATATTTTTAATATATTATGTATGTTGGTAGAGCGGGGCAAAGTCACTTGAATTTTTTTCTCTTAAATTAATATGACACTCCTGTAGAGTATTTACATTCTACAATCTATTACTAATATACCTACTATCCATAATAACTTACATACTGACCTGTAGATATCCTATAATTTTATACAATCTATAATACTATGATATAATCTAATCTTTTTTTGGTACAATCAATAATATAATACATAATACAATTTAAGCTTTATAATTCTATACTATTTTTACAATAATTATAGCATTTATTTTTTAAATCATTCCTTTATGTTTCCGGCATCATATATTTTTACATCTCTGTGCGTTAGACAATTCTGTGCATACATTTTTTTATTTTATGGTATCTTATTCTATTTCTGGTATTATAGTTATGTATATCACTATTTAAAATTATTTTGTTCAAGAATTTTATGTACAAATATGAGAACGTTATAAAAAAGTATTTTTATTTCAATCCAATTGAGTGCTCTTCTCATTTCTTCAATTCTGATGTATTTACTTTTTTAAATATGATTCTTATTGCCCTGTTTTGCATCACTTGTAGTTTCCTGATGTTGTCTTCATTGACCAAATGCAATATTGTATTAGGTCCTTACATATGAAATTGGCGTTTTGCCGTACTGGCAAATTTGATCTCAAATATCTTCTCTTTGGTTAGGAATTCCAAATCCAAATTTATATAGCTATTTACTCATGTATTTGTGTTTTGAAAATTATAATTCATTTGTTTTTTCCTCAATTGTTTTTTTCTTTGCGTCACTCAGTTTACAAAATGAAAAACTTGAAATATCGCGTTATTTACGAGTACGAGTTCCACCGTGGCACCAGTGCTGCAGAAACGGCTCGAAGGATTAATGATGTGTATGGCGACGGTGCCGCAAAAGAAAACACAGTGCGTTTTTGGTTTCAACGTTTTCGTTCTGGAAATTTCGACCTGCAGAACAAGCCCCGTGGACGGCCAGAGACCAAAGTTGATAATGAAAAATTGAAGGCTATTGTGGAAGCGGATCCATCGCAAACCACATCCGAGTTAGCTGCAGGCTGCGGTGTTAGTGATAAAACTGTTTTAATCCACTTGAAGCAAATTGGTAAGGTGAAAAAGCTTTAAAGGTGGGTACCTCACGAATTGAGTGAAGCAAATCAACAAACGCGCGTTGACTGCTGCGGTGCATTACTCAACCGGCACAATAATGAAGGGATTTTAAATCGAATCATTACCTGTGATGAAAAGTGGATCCTGTACGATAATCGGAAGCGCTCATCGCAATGGCTGAACCCTGCCGAACCAGCCAAACCATGCCCCAAGCGAAAATTACTCCAAAAAAGTTACTTGTGAGCGTTTGGTGGACTAGTGCTGGTGTCGTTCACTACAGCTTTCTTAAATCTGGCCAGACGATTACGGCAGATGTCTATTGTCAGCAACTGCAAACCATGATGGAAAAGCTAGCTGCTAAACAACCGAGGCTGGTTAATCGCTCTAGGCCACTGCTGCTTCATGATAACGCTAGACCACACACTGCACAACAGACAGCTACCAAATTAGAGGAGCTTTAATTGGAATGTCTAAGACATCCACCGTATTCTCCGGACCTTGCCCCAACAGATTACCATTTTTTTCGAAATTTGGATAACTTCTTGCAAATGAAAAAATTCAACTCCGATGGGGCATTCCAAACCGCCTTCAAAGATTTTATTGATTCCCGTCCGAATGGTTTTTTTAGTAAAGGGATCGATGAACTACCTATGAGATGGCAAAAGTGCATAGATAGCAATTGTACATCCTTTGATTAAATAAATATATTATAATAAAAAAAAAATCTGCTTTATGTTCCTCCCATACTAAACGCCAATTTCACATGTAAGGACCTAATATTTGAAATAAGTCATTTATTTTGTACCTAGTGTTCTATTCATCTCATTTATAAAAAAAAAGCAGGGGAAATTTTATTTTATCCAACAGAATGGAACACACCAATTGTCATTGTACTGATATGTGTCTATCAACTTAAACAATCGCGAAGTGAGGTAGGAAACACATGATAAGTGGCGATGCTCGAAACTTTTTGACTTATCCAAAGAATCGCACGTCACGAGACGAAAATTTCATCCGTAGACACAGACCATTAATCGAACAATTTTTTATTGCGTACGATCAATTGTACATTGGTGTAGGAGAGTCATATTTAATTATTATTGTGATTTTATTTATTTTTTATTTTATTTATTTCAGTATATATACGCCCATCAGAGCATTTACATAAACATTGGGTAATACATGTCGGTAATGAGAAATATAAAAAGAAAATAAAAAAAGTCATATAAAGAAATATAAAATGACATAATAACAGAAATATAAAAAGAGCTCTACAACTAAACTTAAACACAGAATCCATAATTTCATAAATCTATAAATACATCATATTTTTTATAGGATTAGCGATAATTACAGAAATATAAATTAAGAATTTTTTTTTATAGGATAAGAATACAAGAAAAGAGTGATAATTACATATATTTGAGGATTATTTTTAGACATAGAGGAAAGTTCACTGTTGATTAAGAATATTGCGAATTGTATGTTTGAATTTATTTAAATTTGTGGAAAAAACGTCTAACTGTTCAAATCTGTTAACAAGTCTGGGAAGCCTTTGAAGTGGTGAATTAAAAAAGTAATTAGTTGTCGCAGCTTCCAAGGCAAACCCTGCGTAATTTCTGGTTACTCGGGATGGAACTCGCAAACAGATTCGTTCCAACAGTTGTGGACAGTCGATGTTCCCGTTAATTATTTTGTGAAAAAAGACGAGATCAGCTACAATTCTTCTTATTTCCAATTTATCAAGAGAGCAAAATGATCTTAAAAAGTTATAATCAATATGTGTTGATGGTAAATTAAGTTTATAATTGATAAAACGGAGAAATTTATTTTGTGTTCTCTCTAAATGTGACACATGAACAGCATATTGAGGGCTCCATACAACTGAATTTGTTTCTAATACTGGTCTAACCAGACTCTTAAATAATAGTTTAACATATTTACATGATACAAAAGTTTTCCAACAATCACAAATCACATGATTTTTGGAAAGCATTTAGTGTTAGAAAATACTTTAATGGTGACTTTTTTGAAAATTACATTTGAGGAAATTGTGTACAATTGTCTATTATTATCCAATAGCAACACTGCATTCTCCAATACATATTTTTGCCAACCGCTTTCATCAGCATTAACCATTCATAAATTTAAAATCGTCCGTCAGAAATCCAAGCGGCTGAATTCCGGAAATGTACGAAGGCTTGCAAAACATTATTTTGATGTAAGGGGAGTGGTTTTCCTTGAAGATAGCCCATCATTTCAGGAGTCTACCATAGCAAATTACAGGGTAGCTCTCTCGCCAATCTGAGGGTAAAACGGGTACGTACTTGAACAACTAACAATATAAACGTTATTCGGGAAACAAAAGTAGTTATTCCACAATTTGTCTACTTTGCCAACTGAATAATAAATTTGACAAGAATACGTTAACATCGGTTTTGAATTTTGAAACCAGTATGAAAATCCAATATTAAAGGAGTGGCACCATTGTTGAGTGGTGAACGAAGGAGACGAATTCAACACATGATATATATTATATTTTCATAGGACATCAAAAGTGCATCCATGTAAAATTAGCAGTTGAGTAATCGGCTATCGCCACATTTACATATTACATAAATCTATATAAGATATATATAATATATCTATATATATATATATAGATAATCTAGATACACTATTATATAGTATTATAAAGAAACCCGTGTTTCCCTACCCGCCAAGTTTTCTCCACAACCAGCCACAACCACCCACCGGTGGTTATAGTGGTGGATAGCCCTTGGTTTCACATCGAAAATATGCGAATTTGGTGGGGGTGACTGTGCGTGGGTGAGAGTGGGTGACGAAAATGTACTTTCTAGCACATTGTTTTGTTATGGGAAGGCCGCAAATGCTTCAGATTGTTTCAAAATAGGCGCGCCGTTTTTTTAGAGTTTAGAAGGTTCCGGAAAAACCTGCTCTAGAAAGTTCTGGAAGGAGAAGGTTCTAGAAAATTTCCGAAAATTCTATAAGGTTGTAAACTGAGTGGCGGAATGTGTCAGTGTATCTAGAAGGTTCCTGTACATTCGATAAATTTCTTGAAAGTTCTGGAAGGAAAATGTTCTAGAAGGTTCGCGAAAGTTCTATGACGATCCAAACAGTGTACTAAAAATCTACGCGTGCGAAGCCGCGCGGTCACAGCTAGTATTTAATAAATTCTTTTTATAATATTTATGTGTATAGAATTTCTACTCATTAAATATTATTTTTTTTTTTATTAAATTTATTTGGTAAATGTACAAACTTAAAAGTGTATTCAATATAATATAATTAATACACATTTATATTGAACGCTTACCCACTTTTAAATGAGAATTTATTCTCCTGTTATATATGTATATATAAGTGGGGGTATTGTCATATATGTATATATCTATTGTTAATGTAATCGTTATTGTAAAACATTAGATTAAATATGTAAGATATAGACAAAGAAACATTAGATTAAGTTATAAAAATTAAGACCTTAAATTAAGTAAATAAGATATAAACAATCCAAGAAGAAAAAATGTAAGACATTAGATTAAGTAAATAAGATACACACAAGGAAACGTTAAATTAAGTTATGAAAATTATGTGCGTGAATTTTAAAACAATCTGTATTTCTCGCTACTTTATACGATTTCACCATTTGATTTTTTTTTAATGGAAAAGTTGCACATTACTTACACCACTTCTAGCGCAAGAGATAGTTTTCAATGAAATGAAGAGAAAGGGGAGTGTTCCGTGTAGAATTTTCTGAGTTGCTTTGGTGTGTCTCCTACCTCCCTGCCATTTCAAATCCTGCTGCAAGGTGCATCATCAGCTCTGATAATGTACCCTGCAACGGGGTCAGTAACGTCGGCCGAGAGTGCCAGAGACTTAGGGCAAAAACCCCAAAAGTCTGCATAGAAGATTTAAACTTCGTATGTGTTTTTTAATAATATTTTTTTAAATAACTAACACTAGTTCATTCCATGATTCTTGGAGTGAAGATTCTTGGAAATTTAATAATTCTGGAATAAATCTAATGTGCTTAAATTTGATCCTTTTAGAGTGACTCATTTTTTAATTACACATGATTATGTTTATATATTATGTTTTTACCAATAGCGTAATTTAAATGTCTTTAACTATGTGAGAATGTGCGATTTTATATTTTATTTTTATGAAATTTCCCGTTTTTTTATTTGTCTAAATTTCTAATTCTCTTATTGCATAATATAATGAAAAAGATTAATATATACTCTTATTATATACTTTATGATATTACAATAAAATAGTTTTTGGAATAGGATATTTATTAGTGATGGGATGATTAATCGGATTCGGAATCGGGAAACAAAAATATCGGATTATTTTTTAGGCATCGGAATCGGAGAATTTTTTACCTGATTTGCAATTCCGAAAAATATTCTTGAATATTTTGGTTTTACTATAGTTTGGTATTAATTTTGTATTAGCTGTCATAATAATAATAAATTTATTTATTCAATCGTTTAACGTACATTTTTTTATTAATTTTTGATGAAAACAAAATTTTCTTGAATATTATTTAAACTTAGGTTCGCTCTTTATTTAAATTAATTATTTTTATTTATTTATTATAATATAAAATAAAAGTAAATAGTAGGTAATATAAATTAATAAATTTTAAGTACCTATATTTGTTTTAAATTGTAGGAACTGGAATTGGTAATCGTATCGAAATCGGAAGTTAAAAAGTATTAGTAATTATATCGGAAATATTTTGGAATCGTCCATCACTAATATTAATTTTATTAAATAGACCCTCGAGATTAGTTCTTTGTCATCTTTTGATTCAATTTGAATTCACATAGTTGTACGAATGCGTACCTACACATCACCATTTTTACATGCTTTTATTTAACGCTGTTTGTCTGTTTTGTTGTTTATTTGTTTGTTATGGTGGGATCTTTTAATTTATTTTTATCAACCTCTCGACTAGCTAGAGCTCAGAAACTTTCTACATTTACGTAAAGTGGATTACTATACATACATCACTAAATCGTTTTCCATTTATTGAATAAAATTAATCATTTTCCATTATTATTTCAAAGCTTCGAGATTTATCAACATTAGTATGAAAAAATGTTTCAATTTCATTAATTTAATTAATTTTAGTCGGCAGATTCAACTTTGACATTAGGCGACGGAACGAAATGTCAAATTCAATAAATGAGGGTTATGTTACATTTCGATTTCTAATATCGAGGGATAATTTTGGTAAAAAAAAACGGTTCGACAGAAAGAGCGTTCAACATAATTATGCCACAAGTTCAAAGACTGTTGATACGCAATATATGCAGTATTTTCTGCAATTAGTCCATCACACTCATGTGCCATTCCTTCCCCTTCTCGTGGTGAAACTGTTAGGTACTCCATATTATGATAAAAGCAAATATTAAAAAAAAAATTGATTAACATGTTTCTTTTATGGAGTGGCGTATCTTCACTACAGACCTACCTGAAGAAGAGAAGCATTTCACAATATGGCATTTTATTTTTAGCTCTAGTAGAAAATAAAAATTTCTAGAAAGGACGAGATGCTGAAACGAACTGAGAATACAAGATAGTTGCCGTATATGACTCCGAATCGTCAGTTATTTTGGCTATGATGCGGGATATGACACCATGAAAAAAATTATAGCTTCGAAGTTATGATACACCAGATCTCGTGGATCTGGTATATTAGATGCTCAGTCCATTCCTAGAATGCTTAATAAATGCCATGAACCAACACAGATCGTCCATTCTGTCATCCGCTAATATGTAGATACAAATCATTGATCGCAACTGCTCTTATTCTGAATGATGAAGCAAATATTTAACAATTTAAATTTAATATTTATTCATTTTTTTAAATTTCTTTAGATCGGTAACAGGAATCTTGTGTGATCCAAAAATACGAATAAAAATTGAAGGAAAGATATACCAGACTATTGTTTAACCATGGATAATATATGGCTCTAAATGCTGGACTACGTACTAAGAAATACGAATGCTTAGATGGTCGGCAGGAGTAGCACTAAAAGATAGTATTAAAAGTTCACGCATTCGTGGTATGCTGGGTCACCTGGGTGTCACAGACATAAACAGTAAACTGGAAGAACAACAGCTGAAATGATATAGGCGCATAAGACGGAGACCACCAGACTACACGGTAAAGTAGGCAATGTCTATGGAGCTTCATCGACAGTCATCCAGAGGAATACCAAAGAACTCCTTGACTCAATGCTCAAAAATCCTATACAAAAACATCCTAGATGAAAGCGAACCCCAGAACCAAAGAGAATAGAGCCTGAGAACGAAAAAAGCCGATCCCAATCTACCTAGGTAATGAGTGCAAGAAAGAGGAAAATTTATTTAGTAAATACAATAATATTTCTCAACGTTGTCATATGTATCCTAATACATATTTTATTTAAAAACAACACATATTTAACGGCGATGATATATTCAAATCAATGAAATTTAATTGGACCCACGTATAATAATTTAATATCAGCCGTGAATGAATGCCAACCCCTTTTGAGCACATAGCCTCTGGACATTCCCCAATAAATAGCTAATAAAGCTAAACGCGGCACGCGAAACACCCTGTTTCATCCATAATTCGATATTTAAAATCAAAAGAGCGTGTAAACCGTGACATCACTCTATCGAGTGTAGGTACAGGGCGTTTACGATGTTGTGGACCTAAATCATTTTTGCAATATTATTCGAATGCTTTTTATTTGCATGAAATTTATCCGCACATTACGTACTAATGAAAATTGTAAATGTATTATTTAGAGCAGAGACCAAACTGACGTAGATTTGAATAGTCTGCAAGATATTTTGTTATTACATTTATGAAATATTTGAGAACACATTCAGATTTTATTTCAACATTGGATCGGATTATATTATCTTATGGAAACATCTTACAGAAATTTTTCATAGTACCTAATAGTTTTTCGGGCGGATTCTCCACCCAATGATTCCCAATAAAATCTTGAATTAAACATCATTATTATTTATAATTTAATAAATCTATTATAAATATCCAAAAATCTAACTTACAGTCCTATCTTGAATATGTTTCCTTTCACCCTATCACCTGTTTCTTTCGCACCCCAGACTATTTACCCCCATTTGCACACTTGACACCGAGGTACGATTGTTCATAATTTTGTAAAGTTTAATTTATATTAAGTATACCCTGACGAAGGAACGTTGTTTCCGAAACCGGTTGGATTTACCGAAAATTAAGTGGTGATAAACAAAGATAATTCGTTTAATTATATTCATAATGAATAACCGCAAAATAATAGCAAAATACAATAGTAGGTATATTTTGAATGCAGTCGCAGAGGATTACTAATTTAGAATGTGCTGAATTATAGATGTTATGTATCCACCCCTGGCAAAATCATGTTTTCTATAAATTTAGCTGCTATATTTCCTATAAAATCTCGAATTCAGTATATTCTAAATTAATAATCCTCGATGACTGCATTCATTTTTTTTCGGATATTGCTACCTTGCCTTTTATACTCTTTATATATTTTTTCAATATTCTTTTCTCACTTCATCACAAAATTTCCTTTCACCACTTTGCGTTACTAAATTTTCACATTTTAAATCACAATTTATTCAATACCTTTTTTGGTCACAATATTGTTTTAAAATCTTTATTTATAATAAATATAAGAAATTCTATCCAAGTGTGTTTAGATTTCATTGGTAGATATTCACATTCACAGACATCAGATAGATATTCAATATTTCAGGAGCAAAATAATAATATCTCTGTTATGGATATATAGACTTTTAGGACTTTTTTTTTAATTGACCATATTGTTATTTTCAAATGAAACTAAATCCCTTTAATGTGTTAGAGGCACGATTATAATGTTGTTGTTTTTCATGTACTCTTATATTGCGTAAAGCGATTCAAAAATTGTCAAGAATATTTTTGGAATCAATGTGTGAGATTCTTATCCGCTAGGGTCACGAGTAGTTCTGAAGTGGCAAATTGCCCTTCCATTTATAAAACATATTACCGACCCTCGCCCTCGCTGCAAAAGTCGTTTCGGAAATTCTATGCATAATAAATGTTTCGGGCGTAACCCGCTTAAACGGTTTTAAAACTCTATATCTTTAAAATTCTTGATAATTGCAATCGTGCAATATTAAATTCACTTACATGTCAATAAAATTTAAATTATTCAGTTTTCTAATCCAATTTCGTTTATATTTATTAAATCGTCACTCGTGAATCGCTTGAAATCCTTTTTCTTTTGTCTCACACACATTCTTGCATGGAGTACGTTTTTCTGGTTGAAAAATATTGAATAATTCATTAAAATAAATAAAATTACATTTAAAAATTTGTCTGCTCCTCCAGGGATCTAGATTGTAAACATTGTACTACCGAGAAATCAATAAAATATTTTATAATATCTTACAATTTTTATCAATACTGGCTTCTTAGATAGATGTAGTTGGGTAACTATGTTTCCCAATTAATTAAAATATTAGAAAGATACAATTGATTGATTGATATACTTAGGTTACAATACAAATGGGATCATTCTGTCAAAATCAAGTGCAATATTGAGTAAGCACGTACCACCTTAGCAAGATGATAAATATATTTTCCAAGATATTTATGCAGAGTAGGCTAGCAGACGACATCGCCATGAATTCCAAAAAGAAAAAGATTTATAGTTAAATTAAAACTATTTTAAATATCAAAATTATTATAGCTGATTTTAAATAAAATCTACTGTTAATACTCTAAAATGAGGCGTAGAACTGTAGATAAACTTTTGGATAATTTGAAATTTTAAAATTGCTGTAAAATGTCTAACGGGTTTTTTTATTAGATTGTTTTTACTCTTCTTTAATGTTTTAATATAAAACACTCAGATTATTATGTTTTAAATTAAGGTAGTTTGTGAAAATGTCATATGAAATATCACTGATGTACTTGGAGTAGAAGAATAAGGGGTCTAACCATAAATGTGGAGTAGGTACTCCGAGTAGAAATATGAAACAATTTTTTTTAAAACACGCTTTGATATATGTAATGTATCTACTTTAAAAAATTTGGGTGAAAAATTTTTTTTTTTAAAAGTGGGCGCTTAAGAAATTAATACAGTTAAGAGAATTCTGTTCTTGATGGAGGGAAAGCGCTCACGTTCTTATTTGGAGAATGAGGCAAAAATTTTTGCCCTTAAATTTATTGTCTACATTTATTAAGTATCTATTTATTAAGAAGGTACATTTAAATACAAGCGTGGTTTTAAAAAAAATGTTTTTCATGTAATATAATGTTTTTCAAGTTTTGTCATACTGTGTAAAGCGATTCAAAAATTGTTAAGAATATTTTTCGAATTAATGTGTGAGATTCTTATCCGCTAGGGTCAAGAGTAGTTCTTTTCAGTCTTAATTTTACCCAGCGTACAAAATTTTCCCGCTTTTTCTTCCTTGCAACTTTTTTATTGCGTTTATGAGTGAAACGCAAGGGAATATGAAATTAATATATACAGGTATCCAAATCATTAGCAAAGCCGGGATGTAAAACTAGTAACTACATCGGCTAATATCGAGGCTTAATTGAGTTGTCGGTTTGAAGAAAAACAATTATCGACCTTTTTGTTTCGCGCTCACATTTTCAGTCAGGCTCGATATTCCGCAGTTTAAAGGGAATACAATAACTATGCAGTGACGTTATTTCCCTAACGCGACGAGATTATTTCAATAAGGCAGTGAGATTTTCTAAATTTCCCGCCAAACGCATGCACGGCCCCAGCTGCTTTATGCAAATTGTAGCCACGGCACGCGATGCGTTGCAAAAATGAACTTCCGTGAAAAATATTAAGTACAGGAAAATGTGAAATGCTATCAGAACGAATTACAACACCGTATCGCCATGTTAGCCAAGGACAGGGGTCGCAATGGGCGGTGCGCCGCTAACCTTGTTGTTAACACTAGGGCTGCTCCATTCCGGGGATTGCATTACTAGTTGTTACATTTGAATTTTGAGAGCTACTTACAACGAATAAAGTCGTGATTAATACGATAACAGACTCGCATTGAAACGGTTACAGCGACAGCCTTTCATATGAAAGCTTGTGTGCATTTTGTGTACTTTTGAAGTGCAGCCAGTCCTCACTTAACGACAAAACTGACTCGACCGACTTGGTCACTAGACGGATTTACTCGCTAAATGAACTGCTCAACACTTTATTATTTTTAATTATAAAAAATATACCTTTTTTGCTTTATCTTAAAGCTTTATTTTTTTTTCAATTTTTAATTATAAGAATTTTAAAATTCCAAAAATTGGCAAAATTGATTTATAACAATTTGAAGCTTATTTATTTTTTATGCGTGGTTTATTCCTTCATTTTATATTATAATTTATAGCATGGTAGGTGATTTTTAAACTAATTTCATAATTCTTTTGTATTTTTCTCGAAACTCATTTAAATTTTGCACATTCTTACTATATACGATTTTTTTTTAAATCTTAACTTAGTTTTTTTTTTGGGAGAATATTTAAATTATTTTCAAACTGTTCTCATTTGTACAACTTTTTTCGGTGTGCTACTTAGACATTACCTACATCATTCAACAACAAAACAATTAACTTTTTCACTTCACTCAAATCCTGGTGATATGATTATCTCCACTGAGCATGTCACGGAGAAGGACAATTAATACTGTCATTTTGAAATGTTAAAAATAATTTGTTAATGAAAAATATTGTCCAATGTTTACC
>JADDOH010012478.1:0-45770 GCA_016648135.1 Agrypnia vestita | reverse complement strand
TAATTTACAAAAATGATACGTTTCCCTGGAACTACACATTATTTCAATTTGATGCATCCGGTTCGTGAATATTATAAACATAATTACACGCGTGTTGAGGTAGCATCATGACAATGTTTTGCAAATCATGATAACGGCCATTGTTCAGGTTCTAAGTACAATCCAGGCCATCTAGGGCGTGCAGTGCCGGTTTTCGGTAAACCGGTTTACCGGAACAGATAAATACTTATATTGTGTATCTTCGAATTAAGGGTAAATATTCTTCTGGTTTGTGTCTTCTATCTAGCGGTACATAATGGCGTTCTATTGCCAACCCAAAAGAGGAATAAAAGTAGACTGAATGCGGTGGAAATGCGGTCGCTTGTATGGAAAATCTTTGGACGATAGAGTGAGGAATGAACAAATTAGACGTGAATGCAATGCTGGCTGTAGTGTGGTAGATAGAATAAATAAAGGAGTACTGAGATGGTTTGGTCACGTGGAACGTATGAAAGAGGAAAGGATGGTTAAGAAAATATATGAGGCGAGTGTGGAAGGCAACAGGAATAGAGGACGTTCGCAAAAGACCTGGCACGATCAGATACTACAAGTATTTGAGGATGACCCTGTTAAAAGCCGCAACAACCGTAGAACTTGTATGGGAAGATGTATAAATGTAGCCGAAGAAAAAGTGGTGTGCCAGGATAGAAGAGTATGGCGTTCAATCCTCTCTGCTTACTCCTGCGGCGAAACGGCGTGATGGTTAGTTAGTTAGTTACTTAGTGTCTTCTGGAGTATTATGCCGTGTTATTACGACCTTTTTTGCCGACGTTTCGGATCCGAAACATCGGCCAGAAAGGTCGTAATAATACGGCATAATACCCCAGAAGACAAAAACCAGAAGATTCTGTGTAGCCGTGAAAACCCAAGAATATTCTTAAGGATGAATATATTTTGGATTTTTTGAAACGTGAAATAGTATACAGATGTCACCGCTGATAAATGAGACTTCTTCATTTTTTCATAAAATCCATTAATGGTGTTAGCATACGATTATAAAAATTTAAATAAAGGTGAATAATAACCATATAATAAAAAATTTGATAGAAGTTCAAACGATCTTCGGTGGAGTCGTGAACATTACAATGCATGAGGTGATTACTTAAACCAGCCATATGATAGGCCGTAAGCCCTATAAGCACCCAGAACACTTCCACACCTAAATCGGTGGTTGTTTCTTTCGGTTTCTAATTGAGAGAGAGGGAGAGACAATGCGACGCAAGAGACAGCGGTTATCCGTCAAACGTCATAAATACGAGTCCAACGTGACAATGACAATTTTGCCATAATTTTGCATCAGGACGCTGAGGGAGAAGAAATTAATGCATGCATATGAAATAATATTTTTTCTATAAGCTTTAAATACAGAATTAGAACTTATTTCATGTAATTTTAGTTGAAACGTGAGAATTGTGAGGTTACGTTTGCGACGGTAATCCGTTTGAAGTTCCGTCAGACCAGACCGCCTGGATAAGAAGGCACCGGAGAAATCACTTTTCTAAAGGCATTGCAGACATCGGACACCGCAAATAAAGGTATTTAATTTGAGAGACATATACACAAATCTATACCTACACCTATGACGTATACCTACACCTACATCTCGTTTATTTATTTTTTATTCTCGTCTGTTAAGTATTGGGATAACAATCTTAAGATCCTAATATATGTATTTTCGGAATAAGGCCTAATATCATTTATTTATTTAAATATTCCTACATGATCGCACTGCATTGATATATTAAAAATATGCACGTTGCTATATCAGGCCGAAGATACTTATAATTGGAATAGTGGGCTGTATTGTATTGTTTTTTTTTAATGTAATTTGTACTCAGTATTTCTATCAGCGTCTCAGTAAAAAAATAGAAACAGAGAATTATATAAATGATTGCGTAATATTTAATTTTCATTCAGATGTTATTTTCTTGGTTTGGATGTTTAATGCTTTAATGACATAATAATTACTTTTTAATAACTCCATAATTGCGAATAAATTAGCGGTCAACCGATTATAACTTCTTATTTTATTAGAGCCTTAAATAGCGATAATAAATCTGAATTCGCTATATATTTATAAGAATATGATCATAAATTTGACATAATTTAAGATTAAAAATTTTGCATTCTGGTTATAATGCTTCTCAGATAAATAATTTTGATACTCTTGAAATAGGAAAAAAGTGATATTTTTAATTCAAATATAATTAAGACCCTAAGGGACCACGGTTAAAAAATGTTTTTTTTTTCATTTTCTGAAAAATGCATTTGTTAAAAATGTTAAAAAAGAAAATTGTGAAATCGATGGATATACTGCGGTTAATGTGAAAACGTTCGAAGCGCACGACCGCGCCGAGTGGCAGATGTATGGCTGTCGAACGGGTTTGCTACCCTTTGTTGATGAGTCTCTAAATATTGAGGAGTTGTTGTATGGTCCAGGAATTGCAGACTAATGGTGAAAAATAAAAAAAAGAGATAAGTAAAAAAATTGAATTTGTATGTTGAATTATCCTTCAGCAATTTTGAATGCGTTTTTCTCGAAACTACCTTTTCCAACCTGGTTGACAATAAATTTAAAAAAAAACAACACGATTTGCTTGCGCCAAGTCTTAAGCAATTCGAAAATCTAGTCTCTATGGCACCACTTAGGGATTTTTGTATAAAGGGCCCGTTTCTATTGTTTTTTATAAACCATGAAAATCTGAAATAAAATTCGCTAATCCGCCATTTTTTTTTACATATCGAAATTCCCCTACGTGATGCTGTAACCCTATATGTCGAGTTTTTAAATATGTTTCTATTTTATAATATTTTTCTGATGAACCGTATGGCTTAATCGCTGTCAACCGCACGAGCAGTAATTTTGTCCGAGTGTCCTCTTGGAAGCAGCGTACACCGCAAACTATGCTATAGATTTGAGTACAAAAATTTGTATACAGTCTTCTATATGTATGTAATTGACAAGAGTATTAATCAAAAAAATTTTATGTATCGTTTGTTTGAAAATAATTACGAAAAATACACCCTTATACCGCGCACGTACTGTAGTGTAAGGCCTTAATAAAAAGGTAAAATTTGTAAAAAATTCTCTATTGAATATTTTTCTATTATTCCCCCTCTAACGATTATATAATTCCCTAATTAATTCTTCTTACTCCACCTCCCCTTCCAACTTTTTTCTTTTAACCTTTTCATAATGTAAATCTATATTTAACTTTAGTATACAAGTTGATATTTACTCCCTTTCTTTTAACTCGTAGCGTCTGCGGTTTTTCGTCGGCCGGAAAAAATTTGGATCGATTTTTTACCCTTTTTCCGTGATCCAATCGAGCTAAAACTTTGCAGGCAGACTCATGGTGACGATAAAAATGATTTAACAAATTTTCCTTTAAAAAAATTAATTAATTATAGTATTATTTTGGATTTTTCGAAATTTTTATGGTTTTTTCAAATCAATACAAATAAGTAACGACCCCGACGCGTGCAGTAGTCATGAAACCTGATTCAATGAGAAAGGGAGTATGATAAAAACTTGGTTATGTGTTTTTTTTTATCTATTTAAGTGGTGAAAATAAAGTAATTTTGATTAAATAACCAAGTAATTACATCTTATTTTATGTACTCATCGATAATTTTATTTGTTTATACTTTTGCATTTTATTTTATTGCATTGACTACTGTAAGTATAAATTAAAATTAATTAATAAAAACAGTTTGATATGGACAAGTCCTCTGAATAAAATCTGAATGAATGTATTTGGTACTGCCTCTGTTGATTTGATACTGTCCGAGTTACTTCAACAATCTTCAAATGCATATAAAAAATAGATTATACCATCATTATATAAATCAATCATTATCATCATACTTGATTGCTGTACCAGAAAAAATGCCTCAAAAATATAAGGATGTTTTTTGCATTTTCAATACATCGTGCAAAAATTAAGAATTTATGACCATTATAAGATCATTCATTTTGCATATAGTTGAACAACAAAACAAATTGATTTCACGATGCCATTAGCACACAGTTAATGAACGTGATCGGTTAAAGAAGTAAAACTCATGTTTTTATCGTGCTTATATAATATATCATTTTGTTATTTAAGTTCAACATTCACCTTGATTCAGATCATCAAAAGTATACAATCTTATCAGATGGTTAAATCCATTCGCCATTTTTTCTCATGGTATTACGACTTTCTAAATTGGTAATCAAGATCACATTATCTTCTATGTGTAGTTTTCTGAAATATTCTGCCGTGTACATCAGACTTCTCCGGCCAATGTTTTGGATCCCATTGCACGGTTTAACATCAGGGCTAATGTGATGAGTATGTGTTGATAGTGATAATGAATATGTTTAATTAATGCCCTGTTTTTACCAAATAATTATTTGTGAAATCGAGGTCATGCGCTATTTCATGTCCCAAAATGCAGAACGGATGTAATGAATAAGCACACCATAACGCGTAGTGTGCAACTCCTAAATGAAATGAGCGACCATGTCGACATTTTTAATAACAGCATTAAAAGCATCAAGCAGAGGATCGCCTCCATATAAGTACTAACTTCAAGTACCTGCATAGTAAATAGAGCAATCTGTTATGCAATTAAAAAAAAAAAAAAAAAAAAAAATATATATATAGATATTATATATATATAATTATATATATATATTAAGGTTAAGTATTTGTATACCGAAATACGGTAACATAACACATACTCATCACATCAGCCCTGATGATAGAACCTGCAATGGGATCCAAAACGTCGGTCAGATATACCCGGCAGAATATCCCAGAAAAAATTACACACGGAAGATTATGAACGACCGTGAAAACCTGAGAATATTTTAAAGATCAAATTATTTTCTTTTAAATTACTGAAACGTGTATTTTTTCTATTTATTTACATTAGGATGTTTTTAAAATTATATTTAACTAGCCCTATTATACCCGTAAAAAAATCACGGGACATAATAATTGCGGGATTTCGAAGCTGAAAATTTTGTTTTTTAAATCTACCTTATTCGCATAAACCTATAAATAAATATATTAATTTATAATAATATATAATAATTTATAAATGTCGAGACCGTGTAATTTAGTGGGGGCGATCCTTGCGTGTTGCCTGGGCTCGCGTTGATTGCGTGTAATGCTTTAATTATTATATAAAGTTGTAATTCCAGCGTCATTTCAACAAGTAACGGACGTTACGGATAGGCAGACAAAGAAATTATTTTATTTTGATAATAACAACGTGAGAAACAAATCAATTACGTTGATGCAAGTATTTGCGTGCCTTGAATATCAATGTAATTTTTTATCTAGGTTAAGTTTCTAAAATATGTTGTGAAACAAAATGGAAATTACTACATGGTGAATTAAAATTAGATATATTTATATGACTTCTTGATAAATTGATATTTAAGTATTTTTTATATTTTAAACAAGTATTTATATTTAATGTTTACATCGAGTTGACATTGAAAGCTTGTTTGAAATCATCTCTTTGGATCAATCCATTTTTATAAATAATTTACTACGTCACGTACTTTTGACGTCACACACATGTCACTATGAAGGTCGTGTATTATTCAGTCTGCTAAAATAATAATTTAACAGGTGTTTTACTATATATAAATCCTCAGAAAAAATTCATAGATTATATAATAAATTAACTTTCAAATAAAGTACAGTAAATTATGTTTGTAATAAAATAAATAAATATATATTTATAAATGAAACAATTACGCTTTATAATAATTACAATTGGATTGATCCACAATCAAAAATAACATAATACGTTTAGGTAATATTTTCATGGTATCAAGGCGGCTTAGAAATCGCATTCTTACTGTTTTTGTTTTGCTCTTTATATTTTTTACTGCAAAATGTATGTAGTATATTCGATATAGTAAATTATAACGGTCAAAGGTTAATGTAACACAAATTCGTTACCTTTTATAAACGGATAACGCGTCTAATTACAGATCAGAAAATTCCAAGCTTGAATTCTAAAAGAATCGAATTAATTTATTTTAAGAGTTATATCAATAATGTAACGAGATACTAATAAGAATTTACGCATTGTCCAAACTCCTGATAATGTCACTTGGAATAACACTATCAAAGGATCGAGAACGACCTTCAATCTAAGGTGATCGGAAAACGTCTACAAATGTCTAGAAACTGTGGATAAAGTTCACTATTGTTTTTTTGAAAATTTTTAACATACTCAAAATATTCTACTTCCGTTTTGTATTTTTGTTCGTGCTTTGTTAGTTTTTCTTCGTTTTTATTTGTTTATTAACATTTAAACAAATTTTAATTTTAATTCATTCCTATAAACCAGTACATATGTTGCCATTGATAAAGAGGTATCTATATTTTGATTGGAGTTTTTAAAGCAAAATTCTTTATATGTGTATATGATACTCTCCCGAATTATTAACATTAAACTATAATACACCTGAAGATTAATTTAATTTTTAACTCCTTTTTAGACCAGTTTTTTATATTCAGAATATTTTGAGTATGTCCAAATTTTTCAAGAATACAATTCTGAATTGTATCCCCAGGGGGACATCATTAATCATATTAGATATCACACAGAGACGAAGCTATATTTTTATATGGGAATATAGGTATGGTAGACTTTTTGGGTGTTCATAGGGCATACGACCAGTCATACGGCTGGCCTAATTGATCACTTTACCTAATTTAACTTTCACCATTTCCGACCATGACAGACTACTACATCTATCAAATGTTTGGAAGTTGTATATATATTTAACCTTCACAACTTGTTTCCTATGTGAGTTGTATTTTTACTACCACCACCTACAGTCCAAAGCTTCACGCACCTGTATTATAAAGTTATTTAATAATTCTATTATATTGGCAAATATAAACCTTATGTATAATTATACAAGTAGTGAGCTTTTATAAGAAATCCCAACAGATATTGTTCAAATACAACAATATCTTAAATTTTATATAAGATAAGTCTAAATAACAAAATCCTTCATTTTTTCATATTTTCGGCATCATTTTTGAAGCAAATGAAAATACGTGCAATAAGAAAGTTTTGAAGACACTTTTCGTAAATAATGAATAATTATATATACTCATATGCAAAACGTTAATAGTTAAGCGCATTAACGAATGACATAACATTCCTGCTTCCGAGATTTCGTACCATTCAAATATTTAAAATAATAAGTGACAACAGGTTTTTTCAGTACGATAATGTAACTAAGGCCCGGTTGTTTCAAATTCGATCAAAGTAAGCGTAGAGTTTAAACTGAAATTTTGACGTTCTCCACCAATCAGACGATCCGTTTTCGTAAAAATCTATGCTTTTATCGACCGCTTACTTTGATCGAACTTGAAACAACCGGGCCTAATTGGATATAATATGTAATATGTGTTTAAAATCACAAACCACCACAATACTCAGACATGAACAGTTAATTTCTTGGTTTTTCTCGCGGCTGGTTCCGATAAACAAATTACGACAAGCTTGTAAATTTTGAATTAAATATGAAAAGGTCAAACTATATACCCTTTCGAAGAGAATCGGTTTGCAAAGAAAAGTTTCTTAAAAACTTTTTTAAAAAAACGTATGTTATAGAAAATACGTTTTACTCTCTAGAGGATGAATTATGAAAGAATAAATAAATAAGCATATTACGAAATTATCATGTCGAACTTTTTGGAAGTTCATAGTAATAGATTTTTACAATAAACTTATTACTGAAGATATCGTTATAATAAACGTTACAGTGAGAAGAAAACAACGTTTTTATTATTTTTAACCAGCCGTCAAATATGACAGTAACTTTACATGTCGGTTCCTAAGGAATAAGTATTTATTTACTATAAAAAACAAAGAAAATAAAAAAAAATGAGTCCGATCGGTCGAACGGTAGAGATTTGCATTGAATTATCGCATTTTTCGATTTTTAAAAATTAAAAAAGTGAATGATACACATTTATTTATGATTGTGAATAATTAGTGTAAGAATTTTACTGCATTTCAGAAATATTATTCGTATGGATACTAAAGAACTGCAAATCATTGAAGCAAATTGGCTGCATCTATTGCGACATGTAACTTGTTTTTACGTAGCTGCGCAACATGCTGTTGCTAAATCAAATGCACAAGTCAATATAGCTAAAACTACATCTGACATAGTTTATGAGAAAATATCATATCTGGTAAAATTATTTATAACTAAGACGAGATCTACAGTAAATAAAATGTGTTAAAATATTAGGTTTAATAAAACAATAGTGAATAAATTAGGTGTAAGCAATGTCTATTTTTTAATATTTAAAAATACGATTCAAAATAAAAAAAGATTCGTAAAGGTGTATCAAATATAGTAGAAAATTTTCAGGCGTATTCTAGTGTAAACGCTTGTGTGGAAAATCTATGGTCGATAAAGCGAGGAATGAACAAATTAGAAATAAATATAATGCTGGCTGCAGTGTAATAGACAGAATAAAGAAAGGAGTGCTGAGATAGTTTGCATGCAGAACGTATGAGTGAGGTAAGGATGGTTAGGATAATATATGGGGCGAGTGTTGAAAGCAAAAAGAATAGAGAGCGTGCGCGAAAGACCTGGCATGATCAGATACTACAAGTATTGGAGGATGACCCTGTTAAAAACCTCAACAACCGTAGAACATGTATGAGAAGATGTATGAATGTAGCGGAAGCAAAAGTGATGTGTCAAGATAGAAGAATATGGTGTTCTATCCTCTCTGCGTACCCCTGCAAGGAAATGGCGTGATAGTTAGTTAGTTAATGAGTTAGTTCTAGTGTAATGTTAATAATTCGGAAGAATCTCATAAAGAATATTGCTTTTCCAATCAAAATATAGATACATAATAATTAAGAGTGACATCTGTATTGGATAATGGAAATGAAAAAGCTTTTAACTGTAGGTGGCGGTAGTAAAAATACAACTCACATACGAAACAAGTTGTGTAAGTTAAACATATTTACGAGCGTATAAAACTTTTTATAGATGTAGTAGACATGTGGTAGATGGAAAAGGTGAACGTTACATTGTGTAAAGTGATCACTTAAGCCAGCAGTACGATAGGTTGTAAGCTCTACGAACGCCAAAAAAGACTTTCATACCTACTTTCCCATATAGAAATAAAGCTTCGTCTCTATGAGACATCTACAATATATTCTTTAATGCCGCAAATCTCCGTAACTATTGACATTTCACTAAAAATATAAAGAGTATTTTTTATTCAAAATTCAATGAAATAGACTTCCTAGAAGTTTTTACTTCCACCTATAAGATACCCTGTACACTTCGGTCGAAAGAAAATTTTCTGTTCTATTAGAAATTGATTTCTTTTAGGTAACATAATTTATTTTACAGGCCTTTAAAATGAAATGTCAAGTAAGTTGTTTCCTTTTTTCCAAAAAATTGTAATGAATTAGTCAATAATATATTCTACTTTATTATTAGCAACTTCTTGCCAACGGTCTACAAGTTTTTGGATGCCTCTACGATAATAGCCATTCGCAATCTTGAAAGTGCAAATATGCATATTTGCACTTTGAACACTTCCTGTTCAAACAACGGTTTCTTTAAATCAAGATTGCGAATGACTTATATGGTAGAAGCATCTAAAGACTTGTAGAACTTCAGCAAGAAGTTGAAAATAATAAAGCAGAATACATTATTGACTAATTCGTTGCTGTGTTTTGTTGTTGTGTCCACTTTGTTTGGAAAAAGCGGACACTATTTGCGTCAACAGCCAAGATTATACTTTCCTTCAAATATATTTCTCTTTAAAATGAGTTGTTGTGTATATAAGTGCTGTAAAAACAACATTACCCGCGCTTGAATGCATATTATGAATTGGTCAAGTCATAAACCGATTCAATATTATTACCATGTCACGTGCAAACTCGGGGACATCAGTAGTGCAATTGTAAACAATCATTCCAGATGTTGGCGAAGGCATTTTTGACGTGATTACGACATAAGAATGTTCTTAGGTTTTCACGGCCACTCAGAATCTTCAAGTTTGTGTTTACTGGGGTATTATACCGCGTTGTTTCAACCTTTCGGGCCGACGTTTCGGATCCCATTGCAGGGTCCATCATCAGGGCTGATGTGTTGTCTTGAATGTTGGTGTTGTGGTTAAGTATCGGCTTGCAATACCGTGCCGAAGTCATGATGAGTTGTATTGCGTTGTGTGCATGATTCATCTGTTGTCTGATCACTATCTCTGCGGATTCTGCGACGAGAATGACTTTGAAGCGCCGGATACCAAGATGTTTTTAATTTGAGACCATCATCTCTATTAATTTTTATCGGGTGCTTGTAGATTTCTACGACATTCTGTCGCTTCGAGTTAGGAGCAAATGTTTATATCTCAGAAAGGATACCACGCAGGTGGAAGTAAGTAATTGTAAGAATATTAAATGCGCATCAACCGTGCCCGTTACTCCTCAGCATACAGGGTTATTTGGAAAACATTAATTACGTCGCAGGACTATATTCCTGCCATGATTATGAGTCGAAAATGTTCAAGCTATCATGACTTCATATCAATAGTTATAGATATATGCGACATCAAAGATTGCATTTTTTTTCAATATTTCTAACTTATGTATCATTACAGTAACTTACAGAGATTACAAAAAATTCATTTGTTTCATAACAAGTTAAATAAAATATAAATAAAAACCCTGAAAATTTACCAATTGGAATTCGTAAGTTTTTATTATTTTATTTGACTTGTATTAAAGGGAAAGAATTTTTCATATTCGATATAAGTTACTGTAATGACAATCCAACGTTTTACAAAAAATAAATAAATTTTTAAAAAGGACCAACTTGCTGGTCTGGATTGAGGTTAGAACCCGCGACCTTTGGATCACGAGGCGACATCTCATCGCTAATGGATATCTCCATAACAAATTATATTAAGTCATGTTTGCCTAAACATTTTCGACTCATGATCAAGACAGGAATCTATCTACCTGTAAAGTATTGTGGACTAACTCTGTTACACCCTGTATATATAAGTATGAAGTATTTTTCCTGTAAGGCGCACCGTTCAATCAAATATCTTAAAAAATGACCTCAAACACAATATAAATCAACCAGGTGTTAAATAGTATTTCAACGAATTGGTTGCGATTGCAATTAGTTTATTTTTCTCAATTATCCATGTCAAGGTTGCTCTCGCACACTATGGGAGTCTCGAGTGGTGATATTATTTTGATGCATATCTAATTATCAAATCTCAAATTAATGAACCTAAAATTATTTACAATCACTCTGTAACGGTACAGGCCTAACGCCATTTTTAAATCCTTCCAGCAATGATCACTAGTCGGTCACTAGAAAAGGTTTATTTCATCAGTGAATAAAATAATGATTAATTTTTTTCTCTTGGTGCAATACAGAGACAGTAAAAGAGCTAGATTCTTGCCTAAAATATGGGTATTATGTCCATATATCAATGGTTGGAGGTATGCGACTTCAAAGATAGCATTTTTTTTCAATATATCTGACTTATTTTCTGTAACCATTGGACTATCACTAAAGTAACGTTAATTGAATATTAAGAAATTATTCACCGTAAGGTGGTTCTCGTAGCGCAGTGGGTATGACACTGGCTTCTCACACCGAGGGTTCCGGGTTCGATTCCCGGTGAGTTCACAATTTAGTCTACGTGATTTACTCAAGCCTTGGTGTTTTGTTCGCTTTTGTAATTGGGCCCCGTGGCCTATTGAAGCGTAAAAAAAATCTGTAATATAAATAAATAAAAAATTTAAAAATCTCGTAAAAAATTTTTTCAAGGCATTTCTCATTTTATTTGACTTGTATTAAATGAATGAATTTGTATTTGTATATAAGTCACTTTAAGGATTGTCAAACGATTTATAGAAGATAAGTCAGAAATACTGAATAAGTAATGCAATATTTGAAGTCGCTGGTTTCCATTTTTTACGAAGTGTTGGAACATTTATTCCACACTTCAAAAGTTGGCTTACGTGGAGACAGGGTCTATGTTTATTCCATATACAGGATTATTTAGAAAACATTGATTACCTCGCAGCACTATATTCCTGCCTTGATTATGAGTCTAAAATGTTCAAGTAGCCATGACCTAGTATCGATAGTTATAAAGTTATGCAATATCAAAGTTTGCATATTTTTTTCAACATATCTGGCTTATTGTTTACAAATCGTTGAACTGTCATTACCTTAAAGTAAAGATTGTACATACTCTAAGGTCATTACAGTAACTTATATAGATTACTAAAAATTCATTCAATGCAAATCAAATAAAATGTTAAAAACCCTGCAGAAATTCCAATTTGAATGTTTTCCAATTGGAATTGGAAGGTTTTTATTATTTTGTTTCAAGTTCTTGAAGTCTCTCAGGTGTTCTTAACGATCTTGAGTTAAATGTTGCTATATGTATATCTGAAGTTCTATTGATTATCTATAAAGGGTCATGGTCGTTTCAGAAATAAAATGGGACATAATAGGAATTAGCGAAATGAGAAGATATGGGGAGACTATAGAAGACTATGGAAATTATATTTTACACCACATAGGCAATACACCGGGGCAATGGGTCAATACGGAGTGGGCTTCTTAATTAAAAAGAGACTAGCGGATAAAATAATTGAAATTAAAGGATTACAGAAAGAATAGCTATCTTAAACAGTTGAGAGGAAGGCAAGAGAAATGGATATATAACAGAGTGGTATCCAAGAGACGGTAAAAGAAACAAAGGTGGACAAACGAAAAGATGGGAAGACGATCTAAAAAAGGTGGCTGGTCCAGAATGGATCAGAGTTGCGAAGCATAGAGAAAAATGGAAATCTTTAGAGGATGCCTACGTCGAAAGATAAGCTGTTTCTAAAAATAATGACCCGAACGCTGAGAATTTAGAATAATTTAAATAATATAATATATATAAAAAAATCATTTTAATTAATAAGATTAGAATGTTTTATAAGTTTAACAGCAATAAAGGCTAATTTTATTTATTATTTTGTTAGACTTGTATTAAGGGGAATGAATTTTTCATATTCGATATAAGTTACTGTAATGATAGTTCAACGTTTTACAAAAAATAAGTTAGAAATATTGAAAAAAAATGCAATCTTTGATGTCGCATATATCCATAACTATTGATATTAGGTCATGGTTGCTTGAACATTTTCGACTCATAATCAAGGATGGAATATAGTCCTGCGAGGTTATTAATGTTTTCCAAATAATCCTGTATATTCATATGGTAGTAACAAATGTGACGGATGATGACAGTTCAACGATGTCACAAGGATTTCCTGACAATTTTGTTTTTGCATATAGACCCTTTTTATAGCGACGCCTTCAAATAAGCACGACGAAGAAAATATGAAAACATTGATGGAATGATTTCACAACTATTAATAAAAACAACCTTTACCTTGTAACTTACCTTGGATTTTATTAACAACACAGTTCGTCGTTCTTAGAAATAAGTCACATGCTTGCTACATAAGGGGCCTCGTTCCGAGCAATTTCACACTAGACAATTGCGCGCCGACAATAGCGCGCATGACGTAGGTTAGACCTCTTTCCATTCAAGAAAGACAATCGAATTGGTATATGTAAGCCGTGCGTACGAGGCACATTGTTTGGTTGTGTTGGTGTTTAGACCTGTGAACGCATACACATACTAATTCGATCGTCTTTCTTAAATGAAAACATGTCTACACGCCGACAATAATAGCTATCGCTTGTTTATGGCCAATCACGATAGTTTCTGCGATATCGTCTCGCAAACCGAGTAGGCCATCAAAACAACAACGGACACTTCTGTCAGTAGTTTTCTGGGATATTCTTCTGTGTATATGTACCTGAAATGGGATCCGAAACGTCGGCCATAGAAGTCACATATACCCGGCAGAATATGCCAGAAAACTACAGAATATTCTGAATGGCTGTGAAAACCTAAGAACATTTTTAACAACGAATACTGTCTGCACAGCGGGCCTGTTATTTCTTATATTTTCTATATGTAAGGTTTCGCGATGTTTCAAGAATCTAGTAGATTATCCAAACCTTTGTAATTAATTTCCAATTTACTGTAAGAGAGTTAGAGTGCCGTAAAACCCTCGATTAAGTGCATTTCTTTCCACCTCTACCATCTCTTACAATTTAGTAGGTATATTTTTAGTTAAAATTTAAACTTTTACAAAATGTGTAAAAAAGTTACTTCCAAGCAATGATTCTTATTGATGTTAATCGTGTAAGATTGAATTTTAAATCCAACGCTAAATTCTCAGTCCTACCTTAATAATTAATATTTTGGCGTAGGTCATGATTCAGAGTTCAGTTTACAAAACGAGAACCAGGAAACCTTCAAGCTTCAAGACGTAACTGGTTAACCTCATGAGATGACCTTCTTCTTTAAACAATAATAAAATAATTTTTCGTTTGTTTTTATCATACATCGTAGTTCTTTCTATATAAATCGGATTCAGTTGTTTTTATATATTATAAAATTCATATACAGATTATCTCATAGCATAAACTTTGGGCAGTATTCTACAATCAATTTCGAATAGAAAATATTCTTTACTTCTTAAGTAAAATGTTGAAAGTTGCGGAAATAAGCGACATCAAAACCTACTCATCAAATAACCTACAATTGTAATTTTAAAATCTTCTCAAGTTTTCATGGCCGTTCTAAATCTTCTTTGTGTAGTTTTCTGAGATATTCTGCCGTGTATATCTGACCTCTCTGACCTATTACAGGGTCCATCATTAGGGCTGATGGTGGACCCACATAACCTGCAGTGGGAACCGAAACGTCGTCCAGAGAGGTCAGATATGCACGGCAGAATATCCCAGAAAACTACAAATAAAAAATTGTAATTTATTCCTTCATCAGTGTAAGTTTATCCACTGTTGGATAAAGGCCTCTCCCCTAATGGCCGCCATTCTTCCTCTACTCCCTCAATCCATCAAGATGAATCATATTAAAAATTATAGTTGCTTAACTACCTACCTCTTTTCTCTTTCTCTCTTTTAAATCTATCGCACAACTGCAAAAGGTACAAAGTTGACTTCCACCTCCGTAAAGAGATATCGTCACCATCGTCTTACGTAAGAACCTATCGTCGGATCCTTAAGTGTATTATAAAAAGTGTCGTCAATTCGTACGTGAAGTTCGATCTTCGTTTCAGCTTCCTTTTCCTTTCTAATGCGTTCGTGTGCACTCCACTTTGCATCATTCCCATTTATTCCGTCCATCTGCCATCCCTAATCACGTAAAATTTACTCCCATCTCTTAAGAGTCCGGCGATTTGCGTCGGATTTATGACTTATGATAAAAATTTAGTAATATTTTGGTGGCTTACGATATTACGGTGTTCGAAAGATGACTTCATTTTTTTAATCATCTACCGCATCTCGCCACTTGTTAACACAAAACACGCAGTAACGGCATAAGTACCCAAAAACGGCATAAGTACGCCTCTGATCAGGATTTATGAAAAGATTACACTACGAGTATGTTGACAAAGAGAGGGAAGCCCATTGTTTAGACTATTTTGTCACAAGGGTCAAAAATAGATGTATGAATACATGTTGTCTAAACAAACACAGCAAAATCTATACCTTTCGCTATATTTAAATTATATATAATATAGTAAAAGATCTGATGCACACGGGAATCAATTATATGGTAAAAAATGTTCTTAGGTTGCCATTCAGAATTTTCTATTTTGAGTATCCTGCTTTAGACGATATTGCAATATATTGATTTCCACGATATTCCAAGCCAATATATAACTACAATATTACCAACACTTATAACACATCAGGCCTGATGATGGTGGTCGTAGAAACATGGCAGAATATCCCAGAAATCTCAAACCACTATTAAATTACTACGGTCACCAGACTGCTTCAAACATACATTATCAGAATACCATAATTTATATTTTTTTTTTTTAATTATTATTAAAACTACGGTACTGGCAGCTTGCATTTCTCATTTTATTACGCATTTCTCGATAATATATAAATAAGATATATCGATATTTACACAACTGATTATTCGAATAAATAAATATGTACAGTTGTTTTTTAAAATAACATTTACATAAATATTTTACGATGAATTATCTGAAATTTCAGTTAAATAAACAATATGGGAAAAAACAAAAACATTTTTTTTTCTCGTTAACGTTCTAAATATTCACAATTCACCTTTGTTGTACCATTCCAATTACTCTCGTCATCTATTCCTTCCATAATTAGAATTCCAGGTATAAAACCCACGCAAATATTAGATTAGGTATTACAGATAACAACTAATTTTTCCTCTACGAATAAATATATTGCTGAAGGCTTTTTTGAAGACACCTATATTTATTTTTTTGAATAATTTAAAAGTAAATTTATTGATTCAGAATTTTGTGTAGTCCCAGAAAATTATTATATTATACTATAATTAATTATGTTTTAAATAAATTGGCTTTTATATTGTAATTTGATCATGGTAGTATTTTATTCAAGAATGCCGATAATTGTTGTCATGTGCGCTAGTGGCACTTAAATATTTCAAGTATTTTCAAAATACCTATTTTATTTTTTTAATAATATTAATATTGTATGAGGTAGATACAAATTTAACACAGAAAAGAGGTAAAATTAGTCACGATATGGTTGGCATATTTAAACTAAAAAAATGCGTCAGATCATCAGATAACCTGAAAAGTTATGATTTTAAATGATTTTAATGAACGCCTGGTTTTTCACTGTCCATATTTCATGTTAGAAAATAAAATGAAATATAGACAAGGAATTGCATTTCGTCGTAGTAAAGTTCGTGATAATCTTTGAACCTTTTATGATAACACTCATATTATTACAATATCGTTAAATTGAATTAAACATTGCATCTCTGGTCAGAATAACACATTATTTTGTTATCTAGTGCCTTTATATTTGAGTAATATTTTTATTTTAATATTTTGGATCAAAACTCAGTTGTGATCCAAAATATTGTATAAAACAAGAGTACCTGCGTCATGAATAATAGTAAATTAATTATTAATTAAGATACATTATAAAGATTAATCTATTTATAAGAGAAACGTATATGGAAGTTTTTATACGGTAGCCCAAGGCTTATGACTTGTACGAGCTGGCTTTACTGATCAGTCTACACAATACAACATTCACCAATTCAATCGTAAGAACCTCCACACATTATCAAAATTTTGAAATATTACATATACTTAAAAATATTTACCTTCGCGTATATTATAATTCTTATATCATTTACAAGAATTACCACTAATTGGTTGAATATAGCAACATGTTTCGCGGTCAATGGCCCCTTCATCAGGACACAACGTATATTAAAAATCAAAGTATCGAAATAAACATTATGATGAATAAATAATTAAGTACTGATATGCGAAAAATATATTTATCTTTTAATAAATGATAACTATTTGCAAAAAGGACCCGATTATTTATAATATTTAATTAAATACTAATACTTTTTCTATATATAATTAATATATACTTTGTTTAATTTTTAAATATTTTGTTTGCCCACCAATAGTTGATGTTGAAAAGCATTGGAGAAAAAACGCATTTATAAACAATCGAACTTCAAATTCATTGTTTAAAAAAAACAACTTCTATTCAACCAGCTTTCTACGCTAATAATAAATTCAAAATGTATATTATTAAACAATATGAATAAAGATGATTAATTAAAAAAAAAAATTGGTTTATAAACTGGTAACGATTATCAATATTTTTATATAGGAAAAACTTGTAGAAATTTTGATGTTAATAATCATTCCAAATTTTCTAATAGCTTTTTGATATATATCATTCTTTGGAATAATTTAATATATATGTTTACAAATTTTACACATGAATAATATAAAATTACAGTTGGATATATGGAGAAATTTTGGAAATGATAAAAAGTGTTAATAATAAATTAAATATTATAAATAAGCAGGTCCTTTTTGCTTTATAGTTATCTTATTAGTAGTTAAATGGTTATCTTTTTAATTTGATATCACATTAGTACCAAATTATTTATTCATCTCCCATATATTTATTTTTAATTGTTTTTATGTCTAGATTTCGATTTTAAATTTTTGGTGTACATTGTATCCTGAAAAAGGGGCTATTGGCCCCGAAACATTTTGACATTTTCAACAAATTAGTGGTATAAACAATGTATTTTCTTGTTGATTATATAATTAATGTCACCAAAAAAAACATTTAACATTTATTGAAAAAAAAAATTTTATAATTTAGGTACTTTTTGAAATATTTGACTAAGCATCTCTTACTATGAAAAAAATGAATGAAATGTAGGTATCAAACAGCATATAATACACCTTTTTGTCTATTGAGCCAACTGAATACAAGGATACAGTCATGTATTATTATCTTTTCACCTATTTGTAAGGTTATTCTGATAGCAAATGCACGTTTTTTCGATATAAAAAACATCAACACACGAAGTGAATACAATCTGGAATTATTTTGAATAATACACAAGTGTGTTCTAATTTTGAATAATACACAACTGTATCGCGGTTAGAAAATTGTATTCCCAGCAATCATTTAAAACATTTTTTCACTAAAAACTAAATATTACAGAAAAAAGCTAAAAAGAAACTTATTTTTAAACTTAAAACTATTATTTTTCATATGGGAAATTCATTATCGCATATCAATATTGTATTGAGGGAAGAATGACATACCTAAATGAATTTTTTTAGGATAGAACTGATGGTTAAATCTACTTGTTAGGTATTAAATGATAATTTATTTGCTTTATGTATTTTTCTTGGGAGTCCAAATTATTTCATTTCATGGCCAATATTACGTAAATGTTAAATAGATAAGCTCAAACATCATTTTCCGTCACATAATTCGAAAATTCCGGAAAACATCTTAAATGCAAATGTTAAAATTTCGACTTGTTATTGCAATATAAAAAACAAATTTATACATAATTATTTGATTTATCATCTTTGACAATTGAATTTGTGTAAAATATAAATTATTGATAAATTAGCTAATATTTTTTTATTTTCATTTGTTGGTTTTCTTATAGCCATATAATTTATAAATCTTGAAAAAAACGATAGCTGATGTGCAGAGTCTTGGGCCAATTACAAAAAAACATATATATACAAGAATATTATACCAGGATCGATAAAAAAATAAGGAAAAACCACATGTCAAATAGTGAGTTTGTGTGAGTGTGTGTATTTGTGTGTTTATATGTGTCCGTGTGTGTATGCGTTTTTATCTGTTCGTGTGTGTGTTCACATATGTGGGAAGAAAAACGTCATCGCGCGAGTTTATATTTAAGGGATTTTGTAAACTGCTCATAACGTAAATTTAACATATCGAGATCTGCAAAAGCAGTGTCATAGGTATCTAGAACTCTGTTAATAATAAGTTTTTACCGTAGTTTGTTCTCCAATGATTTAAGTGGAAAAGGCGTGGGTGCTCTTGTTCGTTTTTGCGGAATGCGAAAAATATATTTTATAATAGTATTAATACTCATGCGTTTTAATATTTTAAATAAAATGGTAAATATAAATGTGTACCTATTACTACCTGTGATAAAATATAAATGTTTACAAACAAGCTACTTTGTTACAGGTTTTGCCTGGTTGGGAAGATTTACTATATAAAAATATAAACTGTACGGTTAAAAAACTATTGTGAACAAGGATTTTATAAAATACCTACATAAAATAAGATTGACAAAATTATAGTTATGTTAGTATATAACCTAACCTATTTATCGGAAATTTTCTGTCTACTGGTTTTGAGACGTATTTGCCTCTTCGCCCAGGAGACCACTATATAGTAATATTTCGTGTAAACAAATGATTTTTGCGTTTTCCACCAATAAAATAACCCGTTAAATCTACTTGGTAGGTATTAAATGATAATTTATTTGCTTTATATATTTTTTTTGGGAGTCCAAATTATTTAATTCATGATCAATATTATGTAGGTATATGTTAAATACATAATCTCAAACATCATTTTCCGTCCCATAATTCGAAATTTCCGGAAAACATCTTAAATGCAAATGTTAAAATTTTGACTTGTTATTGCAATATAAAAAGCAAATTTTTATACAGATTTATTTTATTTATCATCTTTGACAATTGAATTTGTGAATACTATAAATTAATGATAAATTACTTAATATATTTATTATTAATATTAATATTCGTGCATTTAAATATTATTAAATAAAATGTTAAATGTAAATGTGTAGGTACCTATTATTACCTGTGATCAAATATAAATGTTTACAAACAAGCTACTTTGTTACAGGTTTTGCCTAGTTGAGAAGATTTACTGTATAAAAATATAAACTATACGGTAAAAAAACTATTGTGAACAAGGATTTTATAAAATACATAAATATTATAAAATTTTATAAAAAAAATAAAAGCTTTAGCAAACAACTCGCTTACCTCCAAAGGTAGATCAGCAACTGAAAATTTACTTACTGTAATGTCTATAAATAAAAATATATACCTATATAAATAAATAAATAAATTAAGGAAAAAAAAATAATCTTAAACAAAACTGTAACCCTTTTTACATTAAACAATTATTCTACACATATTTACACTTGGACTTATGACTCACTCACCTTACCACTAACACTGCACTTGATACTTTGTAGATACATAATTACTACCTTATGAAAATAAATATTACTGACGAATTTAAAAACATATTATAACTGTGTTCTATAATGCCACTCTGGGACAGGCGTAGCCTAGTAGAGTGGCATAATCCACAAATTTAACAAAAAAAAAAGTGTAATTTATCTTATATTTTTATTATTAAATTAGTCTTTAGTACCTTTTTGTAAACAAGGATTTTTTTAAAATAAATAAATAAATAAATTAATTAAACATAAATAAGATTCTTAAAATGTTAGTTATGTAAGTATATAACCTAACCTATTTATCTAAAATATTCCGTCTACCCGTTTCTAGATGTAGTTGTCTCTTCTCCCAGGCAACCACTATACCAGCATGTAAAAAACATAACTTACATTTTATTAAGTTACCAGACCATAAAGTTATTGCTTTAAATATTAAAAATATTAATAAAATAAATTTAACCTGCGAAAAGATCCATCGTAGTGGCTTTTTGGGACCGCTTCCATTCTCCGATAGCGGCATTTTCCTCCGTGGAATATTTCTAACATTCAATCTGATGTCCAAATTCTAAAATTTCCCGCGAGAATATTTAGCACCGGCGCGGCGCGGCGATTGGCTCACAAAGGCACACGACTTCGGCCTCTATGGCAACAGGGCGCAGAGCGCATTTCAGCTGAATGGATGCGGTAAAACGTCAACCTACCACGTCCGATATTGCGGACCACTGTATTTAAACTGAACTGTAATGGATTTCTCAATTTGTATTACCTGTCGGATTAAAGCTATTGCCGCTGGGGTAACCATTGTGAATCTAGTCACAAGAAAACAAATTCATTGAAAAATTATCTTTTTTGATTCACTGGTGCAGTATGGTTCGGTTGCATAAATTTGGTATATAGTAATCTTTCGTCTAAATCATTAATTTTTGCATTTTTCACCAATTTAATAACCTGTTTGTTGCATCAATTCATAGGCAGTAACATCGGTGGTATTTATTGTTTATAGTTTCGTTATTCAGGGCCGTACCGGCTTCTAGGCTTTTTTTAATTTAAGAAAAGCAATTAAATTAGTATGTGTAAGCCGTGCGTACGAGGCACATTGTTTCGTGGTATTGGTGTTTACACCCGTAAAGCTAGTGTTTTACAATTTATATTCTACAATCTATTTTTAATATACTATCAATGATAACTTACATATTTACAGTTACATATCCTATAACATAATACGATCTATAATACATCTTTTACTCTACAATACCATTACGCCGTTTCCCCGTGGGGGTAGGCAGAGAGGATAGAGCGCCGCACTCTTCTGTCCCGACATACAACTCTCGCCTCTTCCTCATTCATACATCTTCGCATGCAAGCTCGCCGGTTATTGAGGCCTCCAACGGGACCATCATCTAGTATCTAGTTAATCTGGTCATGCCACGTCTTTCGCGGTCGCCCTCTCTTTCTGGCGCCATCAACACTTGCATTATATATCTTTCTTACCATTCTTTCCTCATTCGTATGTACTCTGCAATTCTATACTATTTTTACAATAATTAAAGCATTTTTTTCTAAAATCATTTATCTTATTTATATTCTTCATGTTTACCATCTGGCATCTCATCTCATATTTATTTTCACCTCTGTTGCATTATACAATTCTGTGTAAATATTTTTTTCTTATATGGTAATCTAATTCTATTCATATTTCTAGTATTATTGTTATATATTATATATCACTGTTTACTAATGTTGCTTAAAAAATGGTCGGTTTTTTGGATCCATTGTGTTCCGAGGCTTGGTGTTTCGGACTGTGAGCCTGTTACTTTTTTTACCGCAGGCAGGCAGCTGACCTTACCCACGAACCCTCCTCCTTTTGCATCCGGGCTTGGGACCGGCATTGGCGGAGTTCTGTTAGCTGGACATCTGTATCCCAGGAACAGGCTCCGAGCAATGACAGGACGCGGTCCTAGACGAAGCAGAAGAAGAAGAAGCTTAAAAAATATTTTTACATTCTGTTACTGAGAATTTGTTAGATTTGTAAGCAGCATAAAACATAGTCACCCTATTAATTTTGATCTCGATTCCGGATCACAACTTGCACCTTGAAATCCGTGGAATTGTCGTTTTTATCCATTGAAAAAAATTATCAAATACACAAATCCAATTATACATTATATCATCGTTTATCATTTATTGTGCGGCATATTCCGTGTGAAGTTTGAACTTAACAATAAGATGAGCGCCGACGGGATCACGATTCTTTGAGGAGTCTCGGAATGGAAAAACTTGTCCAGTGGAAACCCCCGCATGAGCGAAATTTCTGGGCCGAGGAGACGTGTCCAGATGCGGATACTTCACTTCAAAGCGTCAGGGATGTAACTATACAACAGCAGTTGGTCCAGATGGTTCCGGAAAAATGTCAAAGGAGAAAAGATAATTAAAGAGTTAAGGTTGTTATTACGGTCGTTAGACATATTTAACTGTACATAGTTTCGGATATATTATACGAACCGTATGTATTTCCGAGCAGCGAATCTCGACGTTTCGTTGAATACTTATTCAACGTCATCAGGAGGACGACCTTTACCTGCGGAAGTGGAGGTCGACGAACGGACGGAGAGAAAAGATAAACTAAGAAAAAATTGTAATTATACAGGGTTATTTGGAAAACATTCATAACCTCGCAGGACTATATTCCCGCCTTGATTATGAGTCGAAAATGTTCAAGCTATTATGACCTAATATCGATAGTACCTAATGGAGATATGCGACATCAAATTTTGCATTTTTTTTCAATATTTCTGTTTTTTTTTGTTAAACGTTGGACTATATTACAGTAAGTTATATCTAATATGAAAAATTCATTTCCTTTAATACAAGTAAAATGAAATAATAAAAACCTTCGAATTCCAAATGGAATATTTTCAGGGTTTTTATCATTTTATTTAACTTGTATTGAAACGGATGAATTTTTTGTAATCAATATAAAATACTTTAATGATATTCCAACGTTTTACAAAAAAAGAAGTTAGAAATATTGAAAAAAAATGCAAACTTTGTTGTCGCATATCTCCATAACTATTGATATTAGGTCATGATAGCTTGAACATTTTCGACACACAATCAAGGCAGGAATGTAGTCCTGCGAGGTTATTAATGTTTTACAAATAACCCTGTTTAATTAGAAAAATAATATACACGGTTATGAAGATGTTAAAAATATTTCGGGCATTGTGTCTAATTGGTTTATAGCTTTGCCGTTCTCTTAATTCATTTATACGAACTCAAGGAATTGAAAAACAAATACGATAAGAAATTACGACACTCGCCTTGACTGCTGTGTTTTCCGCCTATACTAAGCTCTTGGCAGAGCAATTGTGATTGGTATTGCAACGATGACACCAAAGACAAAATTACTCTACGCTACCGTCTATGGTCTACAGCATTTCTAACGACTTTCTAAAGTTATCTGTTCCCTCGATTTTGCCACCAATACCTCCATTGCACGTGTTGCTCAGTACGTCTTGTGTGGCGCCCGAAGTATTTCATAATACGCATCTGTACTGTTTATTTATTAATAATATACGCCCTGGTTTGGGCTTTTACATCATAAAAAAGAAGCGTATCTATCTAAGTACATAGAAATAACATGATAAAAAAACTAACCCATAAAAACCAAGTTTTTATTATACTCTCTTTCTCATTTGTATTGTTTAAAATATGATATTCTATCAACATATTCCTCTTGATTTAAGTTTATGTGGAAAATCTATTCCATGTATATTATTAAAACTTATAGAATATTGAAAACGTAATAATTGCTATAGGGGGGCACGGCGTCGGCGAAACCGTCTGATCGGACCCATGGCTCGAGTCAGACTAGTTGAAACAGATTTCGCGCCTTCTTCACGCGTCGGGCTCCTTTCTCATTTGTATGGTTTCCAATTTAATTAATTTAATTAAAATTTCGAAAAATCCAAAATTAAACTATAATTAAAAAATTTTAAACGAAAATTTGTTAGATCATTTTTATCGTCGCCACGAGATGCTTGCAAAGATTCAGCTCAATTGGATTACGGGAAAATGGTTCAAAATCGATCCAAAGTTTTTTCGGCAGACAAACAGATGCTATGAGTTAAAAGAAAGGGAGTAAAAAAGTAACTCATAAAAACCAAGTTTTTATTATACTCCCTTTCTTTGTAAAATATAAAAACAATTAAAGACCAATTAAAACATATAATATAACACTAAACTTACAGTAATTTAATATATTTCTAAAATGTCAGATGTTTTGAGCTTTAATAAGACACTTCATGCTTTGAAGATTAAATTCTAAAAACATTTGTCAGTCAATTTAGATTTTCGACATTCGTAGTGAAGTACCTATTATGTATACCGACGGAGTAATTCAAATTTAGAAAATATTCTGCGACATTATCGGGCTGCCGGCCGTTGCTAATCAAACTTTTCTAATGATTACAATTTGAAAAAACCCATAAAATTTCTAAAAATCCGAAATTATACTATAATTATTGAAAAAAATTAACGAAAATTTGATAAATCTTATTGATCGTCGCCACGAGTCTATTTGCAAAATTTCATCTCGATTGGATCACGGGAAAAGGGTTAAAAATCGATCCAAAGATTTTTCGTCAGACAAGCAGAAAAGCAGACGCCACGAGTTAAAAGAAAGGAATCAAAAAAGGCCTATCTTGAAAACTTAAACTGGAAAAAAGTGAAGATATAAGTGAATGAAATACAAGATGATAATATTATAATAATTAAGGCATTTAATCAATTGATATAGGGATATTCAAAATTACCGCTACTCTCGGCGTGTCTCTGGGAGAAAATTCGCCCTTAAGATGATGTGTGGGAGAGGATGGAAAATAAAGATACGGGAATGTTGAAAAATTTATATAATCTTATCGTAAAGCGAAGCGAAAAATCTTTACTGATACTGAGAGGAAGTTTTCCTTGGCATACACGAAGAATCCTTTACTGACTAAAAGACAAGAGTGTCATTCTTACATTCTTGTCTTTCTGTCCATCACTATGTGTTGATCTAAACTATATGCTTATGTTGAGTTTGCATGGATGCTACACTTTTTCAAAAATTGAGGTAACTCTTTCCGAAAACAGTTTTTAAATCATTATTATTGACTTTCAAGGATTGATAAAGGCAAATATTATTCACGAATTTTTTTTTGATAAATTATTATTATATGATACTCAAGCAGTCAAAACATCATTTTATTGACTTGTTTGTATCTAAACTCGATGCCCTTAACTAGATTGATTTCACACGTCACATGTTTAAAATGAATTATACTAATTCATTCAAAGTAAATACATAAGTGTGTAAATAAATGAAACTGAATTGAAACCGATCTATTTGATTAAATATAAATAACGTTCTCATAACACGTATCTGTGAGGTCAAGTACGTCATGTTCTTAAAATTGTGAGGTGCAATCAAAAATCGAGATATCGCATCTGTTGCACCCACTTCTGAGGCAACACCTTTATTATATTTCCTTTAAAAACGATGAATACAGTGCGCAACATTTTCATTGTCAGTTTCAAAAAAAAAAATCGTATGACAGGCAGCAGGCAATGGGCGACAGACAATAGCATGACTGAACAGCCATATCCAGTACAGCCAATTGCAGACACCAATGGCCGCATAGCGGGAACTAATGCGACCACTATCGGCCGCGTAGCGGCTAGTAAAGCCGTCCGCAGGACCTAGCAGCAAGCAATCGATAATAATCGATTGCTTTACTGCTTGATATTAGTTATTATCAGTATTAAAGGTGTTGTTAATACTTTAGCTCGTAACACATGAATGTATTTGTTCTCATTTTCAAAGCAGATCGAGTAACAAATAGGTATAGGTCTTTTCATATAAGCTTGCAATTGAATTAGTGTGGGTACAGTGCGTAATACGCGCATTGTTTCGTTGTGTTAAATTTACGGATACGAGAGATGCGTATCCGTAAACTTAACACAACGAACTGTACCCACACTAACTCAATTGCAAGTTTATATGAATAGAAATATACGTCATTTTTAAATCTTGACCTATAAATTAACATCTTTGCCTCAACATTTGTCTTTAGCTTAACTTTGTTAATTATTTTCATTACCTCGTCCACTTTCTTTTTCACACGTTTCGTTTTCTGTCTCTATATTCAGTGCTCTGCCTGCGATACCAGTATTATATAGCAATCAGTCGAGTTTGTTTGCATTGGTTCTCGTTATCATAACAATCTGTAATTAGCAATATTGTTCAGAATATATTTATGCATATAATACATATCGCACCCCGAATGCAAAACTATTATTCCAATCTTTGTGTAACTTCTCTTCTTTGTTTTACAATGCTTAGTGATAAATTTTCATAGATACATTTTTCTTTAAATTGAGTGAAAGACCATTTCTTTTATAATGCCATGTTTTGTGACGAGAAATTTGAAAACAATAATGATATTTTGTACTGCTGATATGCAAAAGTTCCTATCACACAATGCTAACAGTACCTACCTATCTATTGTTTGAATTACGAGTAGAAAAGCTTTAAGCCGAATTAACTACGAATGTATATTTCGGAAAGGTGATACGGGTCGCGTCGTACGAGTGTCTTTTCTTTTTGGTTTGCGTTATCTAAGCAAGCATTTCTTTACTGCTCTTATATAATATTGTACGCTTCGTCAATAGGTTATTTTGTATAAAAAATTGATAAAAAGTTTTATTAACACACATACAGGGTATTTCATAGCTAGTAGCAAAAACTTTACAGGTAGATTCCTGCTTTGATAATGAGTCGAAAATTTTCAAGCAACCATGACCTAATAGTTATGAAGATATACAATATCAATGTTTGCATTTTTTTCCCAATATTTCTGAAAATTTTTTTTTGCAAAAAGTTGAACTGTCATATCATGGAAAGTTCATTCGCTTTAATACAAATCTAATAAAATAATAAAAACCTTGCAAAAATATAAGATAGAATTTTTTATATGGCTTTTATTTGACATTTCATTTAATTAAAATTATTTAATTTTTATCATTATCAAGGCAGGAATTCACCTTTAAAGTTTTTGCTATTAGCTACGAGATACCTTGTATAGAAATTTCTTCATTCAATGTGTTCAAATATTTAACTAAAGCCATTTAAATAAGTAAGAGTACGTCCTATCCATTTTGTCTTGTTGCCGGTACAGTGAGAAGAGAAGCGGAAGAAGAATGAATGTGAAGTTTAAATGAGATCACTTAGGCACGCGTGTGATAAACCATTTACAATTAAGTAAAGTATGAACAAATTAGAAAATAACGTAAGGCTTAGATTTGCCATTTAGATGAAAATGGGTGGCTTAGAAGGTTTAATCGTGCTAAAAGAATGAATGAGAAAGGAATAGTAAGAAACACAGTTAACCCGTATACTAATTTAATTTTAATTTTATTTATTTATTAATTTTTCAAATGTTTTAGATATTCTCGTTAATAATGTTAAAAGTGTAAAAATACAATAGTACAAATAAAAAAATTCCAAAAAATATTTTTTAATGTTGTACTATTTATCTAATAGAACAACATATTGAAATTATTTTGTTTCAATTCAATTGGAGCGAAACTCTAGGAGAGAGAGCCTTTCAAAATTCCTCTCATTAGACTTAATTAGAGATTTTTTTTAATCTTCGAAACCCATACAACCCCTTATAGAAAGACATATTCTTGCCATAAATTTTAATACTTCATTTGCGCAACATCATTATGCATATATTAGAATATATATCAGATAGTATATATATTATATATATATATATATATACATACTATTAATATATAAGGAAAAAATATTTTATCAGCATACCGGATAGCATCAAGAAAAATTACATGCAAAAAAATCACAACAAAGGATTTTTTTTTCAAAATCCGTACAGAAAAATTAAATAATTTCGGCATTTTTCTATTTTTAACAGCGCTCGCTTTAACAAAAATATAAAATCTGCATTGAAATTGTAATATAAATAAAACTCTTATTGGTTGTATATAGGTAGATATAAATGACTGAAAGTTCCTTTACGACGAAATTTTATAAAATGTGAAAGATGTTTATTGTCTCCTTAAATATAACTAGGCCGTGACCAGGTAAATCAGATACTGGATTATAGTCCTCTTTGGAGTCTCATCGTGAATATTTGCGAATATAATTTGTGTGTGTAGGAATACATAGGCAGAAGAGTAGGTATATGCTATATATGGAGCGCCACACTAGCTATAACCCGTAAAAAATGACTTACTTTTAAAACAATCTAATTCGAAGTATTTTACTAAAAAAACATAAAATCATTATTTAAATTTTATTTAGCAACATTTTTGAAAACGGAATGAGGTCATCTATTGGATTCTAGGAAATTACGGACGTACAACGAAATTATTATAATTGGGGATAAACATTTTTTGAGCATTAGTACAACCCTGCTTACGCCGATTAAATATTGAAACAGCTTTGAATTTACATTCAATAATAATAAAAATGTATTACGGGTAATCGTTAGCATTCATGTAGATTTACCAATAATTGTTTTACGTCACGATGTTTGGAACATCCTCTTTAGTCTGTAACCTCGACATTCAACGGCCAACTATGCATGCTGCTCACAGCCACTGCACATTGAAATCGGCTGGACAATCGTCGCACTGTGATTGGCCGTCCATTGATGGGTCAATTACAATGTTATCATCAACGTACAGCACAACCGTTCGCTCTTTATATCGTCACATGCGAACCTCATCATACCTGACACTGTATAATCGCTTAATTGTTCAGAAATAATATGTTGTATTGTATTACTTTAATTATACTGTCAGCAAAATTATATACATTTAGTCATAAACAATTTCAATACCCTTCTTACAGAAATTAAGAGGATAAACGAGATAAAACATGAAGACTAGTCATAATATATGAAAAGGTAAAGATGCTCTATAAAATAAAGAAAAAAACCATCACCTTGTATCGACATTCACGCTACACAGAACGAAAGATTATACAGTGTCCGGTGATCGGTGTCGAAGCCTTTACCTTATACAGTATAATATGACCACTTTTATCGACAAAACACCCCCATATATGCATCATTTTCATAGAGCTATGATTTTGATGTTTGCTTTTAGCAAATATATTGTACTATCTGAAAGAATAAAAATAAAAAGATTACCATTGTTTTTTTTTATAGCCAATAAACAAAAAGAAACTTTTTTGGTAATTTCTCTTTTTATTATTATTTTTGGTCTCTTTTTTATAATTTTGGTGAAATACTTTATAACGTTACATTGATCCTTATTGTTTTGTCTTTTAAATGAGATATCGTTGATATTTATAGGACCACCACTTGGGTAGATATATTAGTGAACTAGCTGTAACCCATCAAAGATGACGGAACATTAGTTCGCGACTTTACTAAGCCCTAGACACGGACGACAGATGGACGGACGGACGGACAGACGGACAGACAACGAAATAATTATGTTTGATTGACACACGCGCTTGGGTTACTTGGGTTACTACAAATAAAAATGGAAATGGTTGTGATTTTATTATGGCTGCAGAAAAATGATATATAGGGAGTGTTTTGTCGATGAAATCAATTACATCAATACATCCCTTAATTTATTCTTATACTTTTCATATTGAATCATTTGCCATTATATTACTTTAATATTTTCTGTTGCTTACTGTTAAATTATCTTAAAAATATTCTCTCACCACCTTAAACATATGTGAATTTTAGTAACATCTTAGAATCTAAGCAATTTACACTAAGCTCTAAAACCTTATAAGTTAATTAAATGGTTTCCTTTACACAGCTTTTCTAAATTCTACTATGGACTAAAGAAAATAAAAAATTTAAGATTCTTCAATTTACAACTAAAAAGACTTGTGTTGGGAAGGAGGTCGTTCATAAATCATAAATTGTTCATAAATCGATGAAGTACCTAATCTAAAATTAAAAGCATTAAATTTATTATGTATAGTTCTTCTGTACTAAAGTAACTAAGTTTGGATAGTGCTTGATGTCTTCTTATACTGCATGCATTTTCTACCTGGGGACAAAATTTTTAATATATATGTAATAACTCTTTGTGCCTAAGATATTAATATAAATAAATAAAAAAACAAGAGAAAAAGAAATCAATTTAACTTCTTAATACGAGTAGCATATTTTTTTTAAATACATCTTTACAAAAAACAGTGATTACATAACGGTGAAAGTCCCTCTCCAAGCATAAGAGCTAGGCTCATTTTGGAAAGGTACAAAGTTAACATATGTATAACTCAGTAGTTTTAATAGCCCAAAAAAGAAATTTTAATATAACTGTATGCAATATTAAATAAATAAAAAATAAACAAAAATAATTTGCTTGATGGTCCAGTGGTTAAGATTCTCGTCTAGTGATCTAAAATGTGTTCGGGCTCCATTTCAAGTATCAGAAATATTTAAAAATAAATTATATAAAAAATAAATTTAAAAAAACTAACTTTGATGTCTTATCTTCGTAACCGTAACCGTATATATACCAAAAGTGTTAAGAATATTATTTACTCAAAATTGAATAAAGAGCGTTCCCACAAATATTTTTCTAATAGCTCCGAGACACCCTGTTTAATATAAATTACTTTTTCAATATCTAAAATTATATCTGGGTGTCCGTTGGTACAAATTATTTTAACATGATTTCCCACGCAGCACTATTAGTAATGTAAATTTAATTAACAATGGTAAATTTATCTAACATTTTTCCGGTATATTCGCACATGAGTCCACCCAACTGCAAGGTCACTGAGTTGCATACGATTTATTCAGGAAGTCCCAGATATTTACATAATGATTCAAAATAAATATCTCGTCAATCTTCTCACTTTAGTCGCAGTCATTTTCACCCAGTCATTAAATATAATAAATAAATTATAAGCACTGTGAGAAAATGATTAGTATCACAAGAAATATTGTGTTTTCCTGTTTGGCAAAGATTAAAAAATAAACATTGTACAAAATGCATTTCGCAAGGTTATATGAAGATTTTTCAATTGAATTTCACAAGCATTGATTCATCTGATCCAATTTAAGATAGCACGCGACCAGTATCCGCACTCGTCTGACGTCACGACGATTTTAAGATGCATTTATTCTAGCCTTTTCTGAAAATATAAATATTGTTATGGATGTGATTCATATCCCAACAATCAAATATTGCGGGTCCGTTATTATTGGTTTGCGTAATCTTAAGAATCATTTTAGCAACATCAAAAATAAATAAATTAATATTTGACAAGCATGAAGTGAGACGAATCTTTGAGACTACACTGCGTCGGATGTGACTTTAAGCGGGACTCGACTATATGCGCAGAAACGTTACTTAGAAGTATGGATACCTGCAACAAATGATAACTCTGTAAAGCTAGACATATAAAATTAATTAAATTATACATTAGTACAAATTTTTAAAGAAAATTATAAAATGGATGCCCACAAGGGCATTCCTAAATTTAAAATTACCCAGATACAAAACAAGCGCAGCCCAGAACCACTATTTATTTGTAGAAATAAAAAAATTCAATTCATTACCAGATAATTTGAAAAATTAAAGACTACTTCATTTAAAAAGAACTTAAAAACTTTAACAAAAAAAAATCTTGAAATTCCCTTGTATTTATTTTCGACTATTTTTGATTCCTGATATTTTGTTTAATATCTTGTTTCTTGATATTTTTTGTTTACTATTTTGTTACTCTTGTTATAAAAATTGTAATATTCATAAAATAATATGATGTGATTCACTCCTCCCATAACCACGAGCGTCAGCTCTTTTATGGAGAGTGATACGATTTTATTGTATGAATGATACTTGTATTTCATGATATTTTGTACCATGATATGTATTTATAATAAACAAATAAAATAGAAAATAAATAAAAAAAATACATATTTATATAAAATATTTTAAGTATGTTCAAATATTTCAAGAACACAATACTATATTTTATCCCCAGGGGGACATCATTAAGAAAAATATGTTATAGACGTCTCATAGAGACGTAGCTCTTTTTTTATATTGGAAAAGTAGGTATGGATCCGTTTTAACTGCTGCAGAGAACAAATTCAAATTCATCCAACGGATAAACGAAACGTCAACGGTCAATGGACTTGCATTTGGCTTTTGGCGTGATGCACACTACAATAAGCGCGAACCTCTGATACTTGTCATCACGGTTGACTACGAAAGCCGAAAGATATCCACAGAGAATCTAATGGGAGCATAATCCTATCTTGGAGATTGGCAATCAGACTTGGAGATCGGACAATCTCACAAAAATCTCAACCGTGAACATGGGCCGTTAGCCTTTGAGAAATTACATGAATTTGCGACCACCCAAAAAATCTTTCCTTTGGCTTCTATTTTCTATTAATTTACTATTTGACAATGAACGAGGCCCAGGATCGTGAAAAGTGGAGGAAAACAATCCATGCCGCAGAAGAAAAATAATGGGCTACGCTCAGTCGTGAACCTATCGAGAAAGAGAAATTAACTAACTAACTAACTAACTAACCATCACGCCGTTTCCCTGCAGGGGTAGGCAGAGAGGATTGAACGCCACACTCTTCTATCCTGGCACACCACTTTTGCTTCGGCCACATTCATACATCTTCTCATACACGTTCTACGATTGTTGCGGCTTTTAACAGGGCCATCCTCAAATACTTGTAGTACCTGATCGTGCCAGGTCTTTCGCGGACGCCCTCTATTCCTGTTGCCTTCAACATTCGCCTCATATATTTTCTTAACCATCCTTTCCTCGTTCATACGTTCCACATGACCAAACCATCTCAGCACTCCTTTCTTTATTCTATCTACCACAATTATCTACCAAGAGAAATTATGTATACTGAATCAGCATGATGTATTTCAACATCATTGTTCAGTGCGCAGTCATTCATAATATTATGAAAACCGTGTTATATTAATCCATAGCATTGAGAACCTATTTATCTGACTGTTTAAGGGACAGTGGTATCAAATTGGATTTAATTATTTTATTTAATCATTTATTTATTATCATCAATGTCCTTGTTGACTTTTGCAGTATTCTATAAAGTGCAAGAATATTACACATACCTAAAATAAAACTTTTTTAAAAATAAACAATTGATTTAAACAAATTTTAAAACAATAAACATTATAAGTAATAAAAATAAAACATATTTAAAAAATAAATTAACAATGATAAAGACGCTTTAAAAAAATATGTAAATATACAAGGATTAGTAGGAAAGTAAACAGTAGGTAATAATTAAAAATAATCATAAAATAAACTAAAGAGTAGTAAGTAAAAAGCTCAATTCTACTGGCATGTTCTAAGACCAAATAATTATTTGTTATAATAGCAATCTTTTCTCTACATCATCAATTATTGCATTTTCCATCAATCACACAATCCGTTTTGTAAATATCTATGATTTTTACGAAATATTACTATAATATAGTAATAAACTGATACAACGGCCTTAAATGATAAACATTATTACTATAAGCCTTGCGGCTTGCCTTGCCTTGATATTTTTGCGATCAACAAACTTTGACCAGCTCGCTCCCCTTCAATCTCCTTGAGCTCGTCAAAATGTCAGCCGCTCCAAGATCAATTAGACGTTATTCATAATTACGTATAAATGTTTACATGATCATGTGTGAAGTGCAATCGATAAGTTTCCATCCTCAATTTACCTACATATCCGAAATAAAGAGATAGAGACGAAACTATTTATCTGGGAATGTAGGTATGAAATTCTATTGAGTGTTTATAGAGTTTACGACCTTTCATACGGCTGGCTTAAATATCACTTTACACAATTTTACGATCACCAATTCCACTATAAGAACACAAACACAGTATCAAATTTTTTTAAATTGTGTATATTATAATCAGTCTCATTTTTATTTTTTTATTTTATTTTTTATTTTCACTGTTTACTTAGTTCCAAATTTTTTTTTAATTTTTACGCTTCAACAGGCCAAGAGGCCCAATTACAGAAGCGAAACTCATCACAAAACACCCGGTGATATGTAATATGGGCATGATATAACATGATTTATATTAATACTAATTGTATTACATAAGCTACAGTCATTTTAAGTTTGTCATTATAAACTTTTGCACTCCAGTTTAAACTCCTTTATATTTATGTATTTTGTACAGTTTTTGGCAGACTATCGAAGATTTTAAGGCCTTTGTACATTAGACAATTATGTAAATTGTTTTTCTTTTTCTTTTGAAATCTCATGTTTATTTTTTACACTACACTCGCTGTCAGCGCCTCTTGTATTATATGACAATACTGTTGATAAATGACCATAAATGTCTCTAGCAACGTCTATTCGAATAGACGTTGCTAGAGACATTTATGGTCCTTCCCATGACATTACATAGATTTCGTAGCTGATAATAATACTTATAAGGGATAGTAAGCAATATTAATTTTAATGCATAATAAATGATATTCTTCTGACGCCTGAAAATTATTATTTTCATTCTCAGGTCATAAGTCCCGGGTCACCTTCTAAAGACTTCGATACACGCTTCCCGTATAAATAGTATCGTCTATGTGAGACTTCTAAAATTTATCTTAATTAATAATTATTCCTCAGTTGACAAAATCCAGTAATTTTGTTCTCAGAACATATATATAAAAATATTGTTGTAAAGTTTTATTGTTGTTTATTGATATGATATTTTATTATCGAATCAATTAAAATTAATAATCAAATTAGGATTGATTTGAAACTTTACCGTAAAGGCGATGAACAAATATGGCGAAGGTTTTCTATATCTAATAAAATTTTCCAGAATAAGCGAAGATAAAATAAAAGTGAGAATATCTGTGGGGCCCTGAATCAGGGAGCTAACGAAAGATTTTTTTTTTTTTGCCAGTTTTTTGAGATTTTTTTCAGTATCGGAGATTTTTGCCAGTTTCGACAATACCTTAGATAAAAGCGGGGCATCTGCAAGGCAGTCCTTCAAAACTGTGGTAACAAACTTCCTTGCGAATCATCGTCATCATCACTCTTGGCTCTACAACCCCTGGTGGGTCTTGGCCTCCTCAAGAGTCTTCCGAATACAAAAGCTAAAAACTATAAACCAAAATTACAAAGATTTGGAAGCGAATATGTCTCTAAAGATTCATTTTCTCTATTCAAGTTTCAATAAGTCTCGATTTTTTCGTGATGAGAATAAGGAAACGAGCAATGAACATGGTAAGATATTTCACCAAGATGTCAGCCAAATTGAATTAAGCTGCAAGGAAAAATGGGACGAAGGCATGCGGGAAAAGATTTGAGAGTCGTGTAGACATTGATCAGTCTCTTTTCCCGGGGCTGGAACGAATAAAAAGTATCAAAGCAAAAGCTGGTACACCTCATATATAATCTTTTGAATATTCCAATGAGATGTTTCTATGATAAATACAAAAAACCTCTATCTAAAATTATTAGAAATAGTTTTATTAACATCAACTCTCTCTTTAGTATGAAACGGCCATTTTGTCACGTGACACATTCTTCGGGATTTGGTTTGTTGAAGTGGATATTCATGCCTTAATTTTTACACTACGAGGATATCGCTGTCTTTGATTTTAATAGTAAATTGAAAAAATGATTGAACTATATTTTCTATAAAATCTCGAATTTAGTGCATTCAAAATTAGTAATCCTCGATGACTGCATTCAAAACATTTCTTTCAATATTTGAATATTGCTGCCCTTGCATTTATACCCCTCGTATAAAGCAGTAGTTAAATATTTTATTTAAATTTGATGTAGCCTCTTGCAACATTACTCTTAGGAATCCATAGAAATCGTTAAAACTTTAATTCCCTCCGCATGTTATTCAATATCGATCATCCCTTTGTGTACAAGTGAGGGAAGCATCAACACACCCTATGAACTAATTATCCTGTAAAGCTGCCAGGGAGGTCACGGACCCCAAACCACAGGATACCGCACAGTGGCACGCGGACAGTTTTTACAAATTAAACTATTTTTCGCCGATGTATTGTAACATACTAGAAAATAATTAATTTGGATAATATTCCGATCTACCTATATATAGAAGAAATATTATTATACAATAACTTCGAGGCATTTGAGATGTGGATCTATAGACGCATATTGAAAGTTTCCTGGGTGATTAGAGTGACGAATGATGAAGCCTCCGGCGTATGGAAAAAGACCGAGAAGTGCTGCGGACTATCAAGTCAAGAAAGCTGGAATATCTCGGACATATTATGAGAGGACCAAAATATAGTCTAAACCAACTCATCATTCAGGGGAAAATAAGTGGTAAAAGAAGCATAAGAAGACGCCGCATCTCATGGCAGCGTAACTTGAGGGACTGGTTTTAACTCAGTTGTTCCGTGACGCGGTAAATAAAATCGAAAGAGAGGCGATGACCATAAAAAGAAGAAGAATGCCTTAATATGAAGGGACATTTTAAAGAAAAAAGAAAATCAGTACATTACATTACAGTGAAGTATTAATATCTTTTGAAAAATACCGATGTGGTTAAAAATGTTTTTATTGTCGGAAATTTTAAAACTGGAAAACTTTAACACCGTTGTACTGTAGGAAAGTGATAATTAAATTATTCCACTTTTTCATACAAACCGCATTTCGCGCTCGTCATAGAACGAGTTTAAAACACTAGTTTGTTAGTTTGTTTTAATTTTTAAATTGTTTAAGTAAAACAATATATTTATTTACATATATTTTTTTCTACAGGCATCTTAAATACTGCAAAATAAATGTCATAATTCATTGTAATATTTTTCATTTTTTAAATCTAATTTTTTTTTTAGTCTTCAGGTAGTTCGTTAAATAGTTTTTCGGTCTCTGTAAAAATTATTGTTTTTTATTTATAGTTTTTTATTTGTTATTTATGTACGTGTCGTGTCGTATATCTGTATAGTATTTGTGTTTTAAATCTGTCCTTTGCGTACGCTTCCAGTGCCAGTCAGTAATAAAATTGTTTCCTTATAGTAAAGGCTTTAACACATTTTAAATAGTTTGTCAAGCTGATCCTTCAATGCATTTTTGTTATTTATTTACGATAGTTTTAATTATTCTTAATTGTTATTGTTTTTTTTTGGTCTTAATATGTATGATTTGTTAGCCTGTAACCGCTTAAGTTATATAACAGAGGCTACCATACTACAGTACTAACTTACCATCACGCCGTTTATCTGCGGGGGTAGGCAGAGAGGACAGAGCGTCACAATCCTCTTTCCTGACACACTACATTTATGCATCTTCGCATACAAGCTCGACGATTGTTGAGGCTTCTAATTTTAAAATTCACGTAATAGTGTCCGTAGTTTCTTGCATGTGTCTTTTATATGATTTTTCCAGGTGAATTTTTTGTCGCATTTTTTTGAACGGCATATATCTTTTTAATGCATATATACCATTACAGGTAGACAGAGAACCAAAAGGTTTTTTATAATGCTTACAACCTTTCATAATACCCCGTATTCCACTACACGTATCTATCGCGACGCGAGGTGTCTCTTTTCGATCAATTAAAAAATATTATTTTACATTTAGCATACTTCGACAGCGTCGAGTAAGATTTGTACTATACGAGTACATATGTGTAAGATTTCACATAGTATACATGTGTTAGAAAGTGACCCGATTAACTATATGGCCTAATTTTAACTATTAAGGTAAATTAGTCAATCCCATTAGCTGACCACCCAAATGTAATATTTTTTTATTTTTTATTTCATAGAAAAATACATTTTTTTACAATAAAGATAGAGACAGTTTTAACAATAGTATTTCTCTTCTACATGAGTAATATAACTCGTCAGTAGGAGAGGAATATCATTATATTTTAGATATATTAAATAGTAAGTAGTACATACTAAAATATACGATAATCATAATGCAATTATGTGAGGCAACAGTAAAAATAAACTAATATGAAGGAAAACAATTATAAATGAATATAGTAAAGAGAAAAATAATGGAATATTTTAAGCAAAGATAATAACAGAATGTAGTATAAATAAAATTAAAATTAAAATTATCTATTATTAAAGAAACATTCTACAGAATTATATTAAAAAATGTATACACAATTAAGTAATGAGTAAGTAGATTACATATATAATAAAATAAAAAAATATTAACTCTGAGGGTATTTTTTAATATTTATTTAAAAGCCTCATAATTTTTTTCAATCCGCATTTTAACAGCTTATTCGTTAAACCATTTCACACCTCCAAATGTATAATAACGGTGAGTAGTTGTGGTATGTATTACAGGGATATGCAATTTACCAAGTGTTACGTTTCTGCTACTTGATACTATTTGGGTCAGTTCTTTATTACTGTGAAAAATTTTATAAAGTTGAAGAATTCAATTTTGTTTGGAAATATATTGTAATGAAATTTATTAAAAAGGTCTTTAGTCGGATAATCATTAGATTTTTTAAGAATGATCTTTATAATCAGTTTCTGGGCAACTTCTAAAGATTTTAATCTAGTTTTGAATGCACTACCCCATGAGATAATAGATACCATATTATAAAACTGACTGGACTAAAGCATAATATATAGTGTTTTCAACAATGTTACAAATATTTTTTATTTTAATAAATACCTACGTATATGAGGTTTCTTATTCTTTTTGCAGTTTACCTATTTGTTAATTCCATTTAATATAAGAGTCAACTATTATTCCTAAAAATTTAATTATAGGATATTAGTTACTTTTTTTCTTCTTATATACATTTATGTATTATAAAATATATATGTATATATATATATATATATATCTATATATATATATATATATATTATATATGATATATATATATATATATAGTTAGTGTTCAATATAGCCCAGTCAATATACTTTAAATAGACTACAGAAAAATGTAATAATGCTGTATGTAATATTAAATATAAATAAATATAAATAAATTTAATACTATTTTACATCGGTGTCTTCAATAAAATTAATTGGTCCTAAGTTACTTACTCAAGGGACAAAATATACGAAAATATATATTTTAAAATCAATTAAATAAACAGCATAGTATCGTGTTCTCTAAATTTGACACACCTTATGTATTTTTTTTTTATTTAATAACGTTAGAATAAAATATAAATATTCTCATTGTTTAATAAAAACTTCAAAAACATTTATTTTACTCTATTAAATTATCAAGTAGGTACTTTATTTCACTACACCCCTGATAATGCAATGAATATATTTATTTCTCTGCATTTCATAAGTAACCTAAATCCATTATCTGGATTCAAAATGTGCTGAAGTCCATTTTAAAAGTTTAAATGACTCATTAAATATAACATTTTGACGTCATCTCATTTAAATGTTATATATTTAATTCCTTATTCCGTTACTTTTAATTTAAAAAAATAATTCATGATCATACTTTAGATAGGTTTTGATTTTCCACTACTCATTTGACGTCTTGGCAGTTTTGACAGTTATTGTAAGTATAAATTTATTGCCACCATGGTTTATAATGTAAATAACGCAATAATAAAAATAGTCGCGTTGACCTGGAAATTCCAGACGGAATAGGCTGTGCAAATAGCATGAAGCCAGAGAGTAACGTTTGAGGGTTCTGCATCGCACAAAACAATCTATCCACTTTAAAATTAAGAATTATAATTCAATAAAGAAACGAAAAACGGAAAATTAAAAAGCACCTACTGCTGTTTTGTAAATTAATTTTGACGTTAGGAAATAATTATTAATATCAACAAAATGCGCAATTGCAGCATTTCTTTTAGGCGATTAAAATCAAACCACAATAGGTATTGAATACTTAATTTACATTCTTATCTATCACAAGTTTTTTCAAATAAAATAAAAAATACTTTATTACGGCCATAGTGTAACAGCAGAGACATCTTTTGACATTTTCGAGAACTTATTACGTGAATTCTAAATAAAAAAGCTTTGCTGAAAAGATGATGGTACACATAGAACCATTATTTTTCAATAAAAATATTTACTCATGTAACGTGATAACAATTTGATTTAAATGTATCTTAATTAATTTTATAAAAGCGGTTATTTTCCTTGAAAGACTTCTATAACATTTTTGTAGATTAAATGAATATTTATTGATTAATATTTAAAGTAAATATGTAAATAAATATAATAAAGAATTCATCGATACTCGTCCCCAAAATTTCCATAGTAAAGGTATCAATGAATAAAAAATAAATTAAAATAAAAATATACCATAAAAAAATCAACTTTTTCTATATAAAACGGAAAATTCGTAGGTAACGATCGAATATATGTGGTCAATAATTATTTGTTGTATTTGTCTTGTTAAAATGTTTCACTTTCTAATCATTTTCTTCTTTTACTTCCTACTACTTTATTTCTTACTGCTTTCTACATATTACTTATTGTATTTTCTTATGACTTTTTTGTATTTATTATTAGGTAACCCGTCAAAAATAACAGTACTTTTATATGCCGATGTATTTATAATATAATAAAATAATTAATATTATAAATAAAGTAGACATCAAAATAAAATGAGAAGAAATATTCCGGTACCGGGAATTGAACCCTAGCCCCTGGATGAGAGCCAAGTATCCTAACCATTATACCATACAGGAGATGTCATTAATTTAAGAAAATGTTTATGAAACCAGTTAACCTAAAGCAAATATATTTAAGAAAATATTATGCGATCTATATATTTTTTGGTACAAGCGGTTCGCATCTTTGCTAAGTCCCATATTTAATCTATTTTTGAGGGGTCCCACACGTACGGTGATGGCAACCTCCGTAGGTTTCCGCGTTCGAGTTTGCTCAACAAGCATAATTTCGTTTTTTAGCCGCGAATACGAACGAAATTACGGAAGTTACACGAAGTTACGGGACAGACAGACAAATAGAAAGATGGATAGAGAGATGGACAAACAAGAAAATGATTATAATTGGGATTCTTTTTTTTTGTCATGTTATTCCTATGTGCTTAGATAGCTATGCTTCTTTGTTCTTTATATGATATAAAAACCCAAATCAAGGCGTGTATTTTTAATTTATACCTAAAAACTCTATGTCTGTATGTCTGTTCTCTATACAAATGTACAACGTTTGACAAATCTGAACCAAGTTTTGCGTACTTATTTTTTAGGACCCTGCTTGATTATTACCTATTATTAGGTTGAGTTCCGACAATAAAATTTAATCGTACACATGAACAATCATACAGAATTTAAGCAAGCATTTCTAGTTGCATTTTATAACTTTGATGAAAGTATGTATAGTCATTCTCCAACATTCTCCCGGGCATTTTATCCACCGCCTGTCTGGAATTAATGGAAACATTTTCATCATTTTGAGGTTTTGTAAAACAATGGCACCTTCCGGTCACATTTTCTTAAACTAAATGTGTTACCCGGGCAACGTCGGGTACGGGCCATTTGTAACAGATGAGTGTAATAAATGGCTCCTTTCTAATAATTTAAGTATCATGTGATACCTGGAGCAGTACTCACCTACAGTTTTTTTTGCCTCGGCTAGGTGGGTAGGCGGACTCTCTATATCTCAGGTGTAGGGTGGGTTCAGTATTATTATATTTCATCGACCAGTTGATCACAAATAAAACACAAATTTGTATGGACATTAAATTTATGAAAACTTTGGCGATTTTACAATTTACAAAAGATGACAGAGAAGGTACAAATTGGAATAATGTTATGGAATATAAAAATTGATATTGTTCGATAATTACTTCTATGGTCTTACACTTCAATACATGGATAAAAACAAATGGATCACTTTGTCTTACTTGAGAGTTTCACTAGGACTATCACCTGCGTCGGCCCGTCGGGGGACGAGGCGTACCGCTTGGGCGGCCCGCCTCACGTCATGGACCGCGCCTGGAGTCGGGACGGCGGTGAGTTACATCCGTGGCTGCGGGGGGGAGGGCGGCAAAGCGGCAGATTGCCCGCGTAAGCGAAGGCGAGTCGGTAGGGCGGCAGGTTGCACCGTGGCTGTAGAGGGGGACGGCAGGGCGGCAAGCCCGCGCGATTGGAGGCGAGACAGAAGGCGGCAAAACGGCAGATTTCCCGCGTAAGCGAAGGCGGGTCGACAGGGCGGGAGGTTGCAGCAGTGGCTGTAGAGGGGGCGGCAAGGCGGCAAATTGCCCGCGTGATTGGAGGCGAGACAGAGGGCGGCAGATGGCACTTGACGATCGCGACGATGACGACGAGACTTTACATCACCATTCAAATTTAAAACAAACTTAGTTATTTGTAAGTTGAATCAGCGCTCCCGCGTCCGAGCGGGGACGCGCAAAAATTATGTTTTTGCGTATGCTCTGAGGTCCGTTTCTTCCCTTGAACTGGGGGATGAGCGCGTGGGACGCTACACATGTGTGCTTTTAAAACGAAGCATATGGAAGTTTCTGGAATGTGTGAAGAAACAGCTTGTAGGTGCAACGAGGGGTAGCTATTCTGCGGGGTAAGGGACAATAACGGCCGAAAAGGTCGAAACAGATGTTTCCTTGCAAACTACGGATCTGAAGATGGCTAGAACGGGCGCGCGGGGATGACATTTTTCGGCGCTATTTAATTTTTTTAAATATAAAATATTAACTTAAATTTGACACCTTACACTCCATTCTATCTTATATAAAAAAAAGAAAAAAAAAGGAAGAAAAAAAAGAAAAAACATCTCAAGCCGAGGTGAAAAGGCAATGGTTATCCAAGTGTTAATTAAACCATTATTGGAGGTGGCAATACCAGTGATATGGTCTTATACTATAGTTACTAACAGAGGTTCCATACTCATTACAGATTTAACAATTTGCATAATAGAATCTTAATACTAGACATTACTAACTAAGAACTCTTAAGAAAAAACTTATACTAGAGAATAGTTATATAAATTTAACATAGGTTTGAGTAGGCAATCTGGTATACTACTCGAGATGATTAAATAAAATGTAGAACATAAGAAAGAGTAAGCAATATAATATCTTACTCAACTGAATAAAAAGGTAAATTTAACATACATAGATATGTGTAGGCAATCTGGTATCCTACTCGAGATTAAATAAAAGGTAGAACATACAAAAAAAAGTAAGCAAATAATATCTTACTCAATAGAATAAAAAGGTAAATTTAACATACATAAATGTGAGTAGGCAATCTGGAATCCTACTCGAGATTATGAAATAAAAAATTACAGTAGTGCGCGAATACACACAAAAGGCCAACATTCTAAGGGTGGCAAGACCTCTCGCGCATAATCAACTGTGATCTAACTCATTTTGTAAGGATGGCTCCTATTGCGTTGGATATTCTGAGGGTCTCCCCTTTCATGGTTAGATATTGTAGAGGATCCCTCCTTTCACGGTATCCAAAACCAATCGTTCAGACAATTACAGTAGTATGCGAACATACACAAAAGGCCAACATTATAAGGGTGGCAAGTCCTCTCGCGCATAATCAACTTATTGTGATCTAACTCATTTTGTCAGGATGGCTCCTATCGCGTTGGATATTCTGAGGGTCTCCCCTTTCATGATTAGATATTGTAAAGGATCCCTCCTTTCACGGTATAGGCAATACAACGTGACGATATTACATAGGTGTGAGTACACAAAATAAAAAGGGAAGTTAACCTGATGTGAGCAGCTGGAAGAGGGGATTACTCGAACAGGTTAAGGCCGCACACCGGTTTGGGGAAGGATAAGGGAAGGAAAAAGGTAACGGAGTTGACCTGATTGAGGAGACAATCTGTTATTCTACTCGCACAGAAAGTCAACAAGGATGACATGAAAAATAAAATAAAAATTAGTCTCATTGAGTAGACAATCCAATATTCTACTCGCAATGATTAAATTTAACATATTTGTGAATACACAAAATAAAAAGGGAAGTTAACCTGATGTGAGCAGCTGAAGGAGGGGATTACTCGAACAGGTTAAGGCCGCACACCGGTTTGGGGAAGGATAAGGGAAGGAAAAGGTAATGGAGTTGACCTGATTGAGGAGACAATCTATTATTCTACTCGCACAGAAAGTCAACAAGAATGACATAAAAAATAAAATAAAAATTGGCCTCATTGAGTAGACAATCCAATATTCTACTCGCACAGGTAGATGCCAGGGGTGACATGAAAATAAAAATAAAAGTTGGCCTGATTGAGGAGACAATCCAATATTCTACTCGCAGTTAGGCAAACCGTGGACAAGATATGTCATAATAAAAACAAGATACAAGATAATACATGCATCATAGCACACGAAGATAGATGAGCACGTAAATAAATATAAGCATGAACGACCAAGAAGATCGTGATAAAACTTAAAAAGGGAAACCATTATCAATCCAGTGACTTGATGACGGACAATGTGATAGCATGATGTCGGGGTATGGCATAGTTCGATTGACTAATGCGACTCTAAAAACAAGCATGTGGAATGGGCGCACTGCGGTTGGTGACAGAGAGGGTGACATACATAACATACATAATCCGGGCATTCATCATCTTTATCTTGGGTGGCCACCAAGTAACATACTTCGATATTCGTACAAAAAAAATTATTTGACTTGCATACAGTCACCTCTGCCCAAAAACAGGGAGAAGAATTTACAATGATAAAAGCGGTATGGTTATAAGGAGAATTTTTTTGAACAGTCGATGGTATTCATAAAATTTAAAAGCGTTTGAATAAAAAGTGAAACCGAAGCGTACGGGTGAATTAATAAAAAAAACTGATCTGTTCACATTTGCTGGACATGTGTACAGCGGCGAATTGATGGGGCGGAATTAAGCGGTATTTTAGCTAATAATTTGGAGCTTTAAAGCTCGAGCTTAGGCTTGAGTCGTTTAACGTCTGACAAGTATACAGCG
>JADDOH010012477.1:0-63478 GCA_016648135.1 Agrypnia vestita | reverse complement strand
ATTGTCCCCGAAACATGAGCGTAGATGTTGATGCGACATGTCGAGCGGAATGTTTCGCGATTTGTCCCCTAGTGAATACATGGCTTAACATCAACATTTCTACACGCTTTTCATATATAAAATAATTATTATTATACGATCATTGGCCCCGAAACATGTTGGTATTTTCAACAAATTAGTGGTGTAAACAAAGTATATTATTGTTAATTTTAATAATATTTTTAAACTAATAATAACCTATCTTACTTACACAACATATTTTCGAAACCTTATTTTAAATTAGGATATTTTTTTTCTCCCTTTAACTGAACTTTAGCTGGCAGTCTCACCAACTTGAGCAGTTATAATTCATCATGCGTGCTATTAGCCTCTTACGAGATGCACCGAGATAGGTTAAGTCTCAAGTTAAACAATCTTCATGGACGTTTTGTGTGTTTTTTTCCAAGAAAATTGAAGTTTTCCCCATCAGTTAGGAATTCTTAGAGTGCAGATTCACTAAATAAAACAATAAACTGATGCTAATATCTATTTAAGACTTAACTAATTACAGTGACGTGAACAGTGAACAGCACAAGACTAAGAATACTTATGATGCCTTTTTAATTAGCTGCAATGTTATAGTGTTATAAATACAAAGGGTACAAAAAGATTAATGTTTAAAATAAAGGAAACAAAAGGCATCTATGGTCATCGACTGCTTTCCCGTCAAGATCCCGATCAAGATACATATATGTGAAAATTATTTAAGTATTGTAAATTTGAAATAAGAAAGTATTTGTTGATTCTTAATACAAACAGCTAGCGTGAAATACGCGTCGATTCTCACGTGGAATGATTAAAAATAAAATAATGAAAATTATGTTTTAACTAAACTTAATTTTTTTTTTAATTCAACTTATTTTGGGAGCGATGCCCTCTTCTTCAGGACAATGAATTAGTGAAATCAATTCTCATTTATTCAATGTTTATAAATGTTTACAATGTTTACAGTGTTTACAAAATTAGCAATAATAAATTAATTTAGGGTTTTGGCAGCAAGTAAACACTACATTAATAAGACACTCTGCCTGCTGCACTAGTAATTTACTGTATTATAGCAGACAGTGCTCTTCCAGTAGTATATGTTCAAGAATATTTATTATTATATAAAGTAGTTATTTTGTGAATCAATCTTAGTGCCAATAAAAAATAAGTAATAGTAATAATTAATTGTTAACAATTTAATAATGGTGTTAATTCTATATTATAGACAAAGAAAAAAATGGTCTGAATTGGATAATGAAATTAATGATCAAATATAAACAGGTTTGGTTATGTTAGGAGGGGATTGGAAAGGCGTGGTTACAATAACGTAAGTAGAGATTAATTATAATGGGAATAGGTTTAAGAAAGGGCTGTTTACAAAGTTTATTTGATTGTTTATATTAGATGTAATATTTAAGTTTCTGCTAATACTTTTCTTAATTTCTCATATTTTTGGATTATCCAAAGGAAAATCTCTACCCATTATTGCTATGTAAAATGTCGAAAGAGTGATTAGATTCTATTAGGTGGTTTACAAATTCCGAATGTTTATATAATGCCTTTGTGCCCATAGATAAAAAATTACCGAAGGTACTTATGCACCGTCACACTATATGCAAATTTAACTGTAATTTCGGATATTTTATACGCACCGTATGTATTACCGAGAAACGAATCTCGACGTTTCGTTGGATACTTATACAACGTCATCAGGAGGACGACCTACACCTCCGCGGGTACTTATCCAACGAAACGTCGAGATTCGCTTTTTCGGTAATACATACGGTGCGTATAAAATATCCGAAATTACAGTTAAATATATCTAACGACTGTAATAACAACCTTAACTCTTTAATTATATGCGAAATTCATTTTTATTTTCCTGGTAATGTTTCGGTCTTGCCAGATCTTTATGAAATTATCTAAAAATACCCTGTCGCACGAGTTTTATAAATCCGTAAGAAATTCAAATTCTTGGATAATAATTTACCTTTGCGGTGCAGTACAAAACAATCTCATATTTTGTTTAGAAGCCGCAGTTTTATTAGAAACTCGCAACTTCGCCAGAGAATCGAGGGTTGATATTGTGGCTGAAGAAGAAAAATAGATAAGGGAAGGAAAAATAGATGTTCTCCCGGGTCAATTGTGCGCTCTTTCGGGAACAGAGCGGAAGGGGGTGCGCTGCTGCCAGCGCGCCAGACAGAGAGGCAGATAGATGATCAACAACGCGGATGTTTGTACAGGAAACATGAAAGTATACGACCGAAGCGCTGAAGCCCGGCGCAGCTTTTGTTTCCTCCCTTAAGGGTTATTTAACGTGGCCTTTTCTTATCCGTGGAAAACCAGTAACAAAAGAAACCTTAGGGCGCGATTCTATTAAACGACTTGCACTGATTTCTTACTCTATTGCGTATGGCCCTTGCTGCGCTGTATTGTCCGATAAAATCAAATATAATATACTTTGTCGTCCGTAACGGTCCGTGTTCACGTATGATATTTTTATGAGATTTTCAACCCTTAAACAACCTCTGATGCAGAATTCTACTCCCGTGAGATTCTTTAGGAATAACTCTCATGTTTCATGATTGTATTTCCGGAAAAAACTTATTAATTTAATTTTCCATGAGTTGTCAATGCTTGAGAGAGCTTACCTAGGAAGAAAAATTTAAATAAAAATTAGGTGATATTTTTAAGGACATGATTGACTATTGTTATTTTTCATTGGCACCTTCTTACTTACGTATTAAACTATTATTGGAAAATTTTTTTGAAAAAAAAAACATAAAATAGCCCCATTATGTCTATTTTCGTGGATCTCTTCCTCCACGACTGAGATGCATATTTTACCGGTACACGTTTTTTCGAGAAAGAAAAAAATAATATGAAAAAAAAATTGTGAAATTGGGAGTAATGTGAAAAAAATCTCTTATATTTTTGTTTAAATAATTGTTTTTAACAAATTTTTAGATTTGATACATCACCAGCAACCAACTGAACTAGAATTTATAATGTACATGCAAAAATAACAAAATTGCGGTGAAAAAAAAGTTAAAAAAATTGCTTGCTTTTTCACTGCTTTTTGCCAAAAAAAAGTTAAAATCAAATTTTTTACATTATTTCAGTTTATTCGGTTGTTAGTAATATATTCAAAAAAATTAAAAGCTTTCGATTTTAGATGGCCCATTTTTGAAATTTCAACACCAGCGCACACCCAGCTGCTTATCAAGGCGTTGTATTCAAATGGTGTTTTTGTACTAATGTTAAAAGTACATAAAATATGTAATTAATATTTTTAAACATATTTTAAGACTGTATTTATTAAGCCTAATAAACCCTACATCAATATCCTTGTTCATAATCTCATTAAAAAATCACAAAAATAGCTTTTTTCGAGTGTCCAAAGTAGAATTCTGCCTTAAGAAGGACAGCTACTTTTGAAACTATAGTAGTGACAAAATAACAGTGTTCGGTATCAAGTTGAGTTTAGTGAAAATTGAAAGTGTAAATTTTATCTACAGATCACAATCACATTCATAATTATGGGATTTGTCTGTATTAGATCTTATTTCATCGTACATACTTTTGTGGATGCATGACATTTTTTATAAATTCTTTATTAAAAATATAGATTTAATAGTTGTGATAGAAAATTAATTCTGACATTTTTCTTTTTGTTTCAGATGGTTCCAGCGTGAAAATTGGATTGAAGACTAGCTATTTATTGTGGCAATTAAAAATCAACTGTAAATATAATTTTAAAAACGTGGTAGCTTAAGTTTGAAACATTTCGTTGATACGTGTTGACTATTTTGTGATATTCGTTTTGGAATTGAAACGTTTTAGATTTAAGTTTGATTTTAAAAAATCGAGGAGTACAAGTGTTTACGGATATAAAAAAATATTAAAATGAACAAGGAAAACTCGCCTCAGAGGAATCTTCCTCGCCAACCCAAATACTCTTTGAATGATTCCATAGTTATTTTCTTCTTTTTAATTACTTTGAACATAATTTTATATTTGATTTATATTAAAGTTAAATATCCTTCAAGGAATCTTTTGGATGTTCTGAAAGAACCTCTGTACTCAAATTTTATGTAATTTATTGTAAAAAAATTTAATAAACAAGTCCTGTTTTGGTAATGTTATTCGAAAATTAGCTTTTTAAATTCTATTTAAGGAACAAAAAAATACATAGTTTTTATAATTAATGTTAAAATGATTTATTAAAATAAAGCATAAAATAATATAAATCAATTAATTTCATAAGTTATAAGAAGGTATCTAAAATTAATAATATGATGCGTGTATTATAAATAATATGTAATCAGTTAAAATACCGATACTTTAAACAAGTGAAATATAATAAAAACAATCATGTTACAACATCCAGACATGGGAAGTCGCTCGAGCGACAGGCCGAGCGACATGTCGCATTTCTTCACTTCTCCGAATCAGTCGTTCTACGAGTCGAACGACATCCCCACAGACATGATGCGACACCCCACTCGCCACAACCAAGAATCGAGACACAGATTCGATTCGTTAGAGACGATATTCAACACAAAAATCGACAACGAACTTCAGTCGTTGATGTACCCCACAGTGAACACCACCATTCAGCAGACGACCAGCGGCAACACCTCCGACGACTTCTTCAGAATGTTCAACAACCTGAGCACGACCATCCCTTCCTTCATCAACGTCACAGGTCAAGAGTCGTGCAACAACTCCAACGATTTCGTCAACGTCACGTGCGAGCTGCCTATCAAGTACGCTCAGCCGATGTACGGTTACATAGCCCCGTTTTTGCTGGCCACGACGATCGTCGCGAACACCTTGATAGTTGTGGTGCTGAGCAGACGTCACATGAGGACTCCCACCAACGCCGTCCTGATGGCGATGGCTCTCTGTGACATGTTCACGCTGCTGTTCCCCGCCCCATGGCTGTTTTACATGTACACCTTTGGAAACCACTACAAGCCGCTGACGCCCATCGAAGCCTGCTATGCCTGGAACATCATGAATGAGGTAAGGCTTTTTTTAGACAACTAAATTAATTTAAGTATCGTGTTTATTTGAATGTACACACTTCATGATAAAGTACATTTCAAAAATACTCAAACAAGTGACTTGCAGCGCATACAAACTAAAAAGCTGTGCATCGCTAAAAGAAAAAGATCTACGAGTTTTGTGCAGTTGACAAGTAAATTTTTTCGTACTCTACCGTGTTTCTTAGAAAGGTTTATATTTGTTGATATTTGCGTCTTAGAAAGGTTTATATTTGTTGATATTTGGTTTATATTTGCGTCACTAACACTGTTACTCAAAAAACTAAAAAAATCTCCAAACTTCTAGCTTAATTTCAGGCCCTTAGGGTGATGAATCCCTTTAGTGTAATTATAACTGTGAGCGAAAGAAGCAACAAAGGAGAGCCAAACAAAATTTGGGGATTTCGTTTGTTTACGAAATATCTCTTAAAGCCTTTGTTATTTTTATCTAATTTTTGCACCAGTAGTTATGTTTTTTTGTGCAATAACGTTGAACCAAGTTGAATAATGTTGTTTCTTGCCAAATTTTTCAAATAATTAATCATGTCATTTGTCCCTTTTCAAAAATCTGATCTAATTTTTCCTTGCTGGATATGTATCTAAAGAACAATGCTGCATACTTAACTCAAAACAATTTTATTGACTCATTCGGTTGCTCCATTTACCCACAGATATGACTATTTGCATAATAAATAAATATGATCTTTTGCAAGCAAACAATTTTCATAATATTTACGTATCTAAAATATACCCGTTATTCGTTTCGTTATTAAATATATATATTTAATAACGAAACGAATAACGAAAAAGTTATTCGTTTTAACATGAAACTTAATCACGTACAAAACGTATGAGCGCCGTAAATAAGTACATCGAAACAAAAATTAATTAAAATGTGTACAGTGCTTATCACGTCAGTAAATTATAATTAATAAATCGCTGGTTTACATGTTTTTTACTTTCAGTATTAATTTAGTGGTGTGGTTCGTGTATCATTTACTAACATGACCGGCAAAAACACGAAAATCGTTTCCCTACTCTAACGCTAGGGCTACACCACGTTCATCCCCTCGAGAAAACTAAGCTTTCTATTACTAAAAAAAAATTGGCAGATGTTTAATAACCTCGTAGTATGAATTTCGCGTATGATTAGTGTATGTTTAAAAATGAAATTAAGACTGGTATTTGTGGGAAGATAAATGCCCATCTTTGATCATGATCTTCCGCCACATTTGATGTGAGACGGATATACAGGATGCCCAGAAATTACTCACGGTTGGTTAAAAGTCGAATTTATTGCAAGTACAGGTTACAGTGGTATAGTTCACGGAATACGAAGAATATTGAAACTGTCTCGTGCGGCGTTCAAAGGAAGTGTACCCGTGGTACCTCGCTGATTATATCGGGCTTCTGATTGGTGGTTTGCCTCGAGCGCGATTGGTCCATTTGGTACGCTCGAGGGACTAGAGTCCGGGCAGGCCTAGATATCCCACAAAGAAAATACTTTGTATAAAACCACTATTTAATTAATTATCAACACGTTTCGGGGTCAATGGTTCCTTCTTGAGGATACGTGTACTAAAAATCAAAATTCGAAGTTGAAGAAAAACTGACTTACTTATTTATTGCGTCGTTTCCTCACGGGGGTAGGCAGAGGAAATAGAGCGCTACAATCTTCTGTCCTGACACAACTCTCGCCTTATCCACATTCATACATCTTCGTATATAAGCTCGACGATTGTTGAGACTCCTAACAAAACCATCCTTCAGTTTCTGGTTAACCTGGTCATATTCTGGTCTTCCGCAGTCGTTTACTCTTTCTGGTGCCGTAATTACATTCATTATTATATAACCTGAGCAATGGTGAGTGAATGTGTCAGTTTTTTAAAACCATATTTATTTATCAATTTAAAAAACATACAGAAAATCAAATCAATGAAAAATATTTGGCTGCTACCGGGACTCGAACCCGGAATATTCTATCTATCCAGAAAGGTGCGTTACCATTACGCCATATCAGCTTCGTACCTTTCCGTCAATTCATCGACCTTATCTGTCAGTTTTCTTAAATTTTCAAAGTACAAAATATCTTTTGAACGCATTAACTTGGTATGTTCGTCTGTCGCGCCCGTTTTGTAACGGTTTAAAAAAGAACACTTGCAAATAAATAACTGTTTAACTTGTTGTGTGTCCCTGCCAAACTTAATGAGCTTTGTATTTACATTTCACGTTACTAAACCCTTTTAGTACCACAAAAATAATCGCTGCTTTGAATGTAGGCTCTGCCGCGTGAAAGCTGCGGTCGGAAGGTAATTTATCAAACAAACATGTCTATTCAGCAATTAGGTTTACCGGGTAAACGTTCATTATTGTAGACAGAGTGGTCGCCCTCCGACCCCGTACAAAAAGTGAAACAAATTTGCAGATTTAGGGTAGCATGACAAAAATGGGATTGTTTCCATTAGAAACGGACAAATGTGTAGTGAGTAATTAGTTGTGTTCTGATTCTTTTTCCTCGTCTATTTTTATTATTGATTTATTATTTTTTATTATTACAGCTAACTAACTAACTAACTTACTGTAATACTCTTGTTTCGGGATGAGGAAGCTCCAAGTAAAGACTTTGTTCTCGTAAGTATTTATTCGGTGACAATAACGGTTTAGACAAACGTTTGTACAGTAAGATGCGGTCTGAATAACAATGGTAGTAAAAGAGAGAGCGACTCGACATTCACGCGCCCTTTTATACATTCTCTCTCTCTGTCATGCGGTCTCTTTCTGGCGTCGCGACATACGTTCCTCAGATCTATTACACTTACCATCACGCCGTTTCCCCGTAGGGATAGGCAGAGAGGATAGAGCGCCATACTCTTCTCTCCTGACATACAACTATCGCTTTGTCTACATTCATACATCTTCGCATGCAAACTTGACGGTTGTTCAGGCCTCTAACAGGACCATCTTCCAGTATCTATTAAATCTGGTCATGCCACGTCTTCCGTGGTCACCCTCTCTTTCTGGCGCCGTCAACACTTGCATCATATATCTTTCTTACCATTCTTTCCTCATTCATTCGTTCAACATGCCCAAACCACTTGAGCCACCCTATTTTTATTCTATGTATTATGCTACGATCAGCTTTACATTCATTCCTAATATCTTCATTCTTTACTTTATCATACATGGATTTGCCACGTATACGTCTGAGGGACCTCATCTCCACTGCATTCAATCTACTCGTTCCTCTTCTCCCAGCTCCAGGCTTCACTTCCATACATTAGTGTCGGTACCAGAACTCCATTATGTACCACTAATTTTGCCCCGGTAGACATATTTCTATTACAGGAATCTTGAAAAACTGAAATAATAGTTAATACGCAAGGATACATTACAGTTTATTTAAAATTACTTTACTTAGTTATTTAATAATAATACAGTATATAATAATACAGTTGCCGGCAAACTTCTTGAAATTCTTTGGCATAGTGGGGGAATGCGTAGAAGACGAAATTTGGGTCTCGTTGGTAGAAAGGTAGATGCGCAAACGTCCCCCCACTACGCCGCAGAATTTCAAGATGTTTGCCGGCTACTGTACCTGCTGTTCGTACCCGGCGTTGCACGGGTTAAGGATTAAGTTGAAAATAAATTTGTGGAGAGAAAAAACGGTTTGATTCGAACGGTATAGATTTGTATCGAAAATATGTCAGGGGGAGGAGAAAAAGTAATATAAGAATAAATTTACAAATTTTGAGTCCGATCGGTCGAACGGTATAGATTAGCATCGAAAATATATCAGGAGAGGGGACGGGTGAAAAGAATAGGGGGGAAATCTATATTATAGGTTGTGACGTAGCAACCTTTGTACGTCACACCTCTTCGCGAAACCTCTGAAGAAATGAATTTATCGATCCCCGCACCAACGATCTGCACCAAAAATTGATTTCTAACCGCGTAGGTGCCGCAAGCACTCTATGGAACAGAATAATGTCTTTGGTCTACTGCAGATAGTTTCACAGCGGTCGCGAACGGCGGGGACGAGATTACAAAATGGCGCATTCGGATCTGACACTTCAGCACGCAAGATGTGAACTTTTTCTGTGAACCCTCGTGTTAATAGAGGGTTTTTCCACGGGAGCGCTTCGCGCCATGGCCAGGTGACGCAGTATGGAGTGAAAGGTGAATCCATTGCAACGCCTGGGGGGCAGCTGCAGAGGTGATGTTCCGGTAATCATCTGCATCGGCCGCCCAAAGCCTCGGGGCGGGGTTGTTCTCTGGACCCTTAAGGGAGCAATCCACCTCAGATGCGAGGCCAGCAAAATAAAGACCACGACTTGCCTGGTATTCAAATTCTCTCTAATAAACAATTTCACATCACGCCTGGAGCGAGCTGCGTGCTATCTGACTCCGTGAATACAAGAACATGTGCATCAGGTCGAGCTGTTTTAGAAAAATGGAACATTGCTAAGCACGTGCGGAAGCGGTGTTTGTGCCAGACTATTGTAGCTTCATTGTTTTAAATGTGATATAGAAATTTTGCCCAGATGTTCATTAATTTGCAGAATGTGAATACCACGACCCGACATCTGCGCTGCGTCACCGCAAGTAGTATAAAAGCATTTAGTTCCACTGTCTTTTCCCTCCATGTATGAGGCGGCCGCTAGCGCTGATGTCGAGGCGTGGTAAATTAAATCTTCGCCTCAATTTATTGTAAAGAAAAGGGTTTCAATGTGCAAAATTCCCAAAAACACTTCATAAAAAAAATTGTCACCTTCTGTGGCATTATTAAGTTCTGTTTAAAATTTATTTGAATAAATTCCCCTTCATCTAAATAATGTTTCGTTGTATTACCCTAGTCATTGAACTGTTGCAACTTAAAATAAGTTAAAGGGAGAGACAGCTGAAGTGCGATGTACACGACACCGGAAGTACCCTGAGTTTAAATTGTGGATGTAAGGTGAGTCCGATTCTTCTCCGACTGAGCGAAGCTGGTGGCGACGAGGAGTTCTGTTGGGAGCAACAGAACTTCACGTCGTAAGGTATAGATAACATTAAAATTATATGCTTTTAACTACCACCAATTTTTCTCAGTTCAAGGAAGTATTTATTTAGAATTATTTAGAATGAGTAGCTTGTTGGTCTTGTGGTTAGGACACTGGCCTCGTGATCCAAAGGTTGCGGGTTCGATCCTCACTCCAGACTAGCAAGTTAGTCCTATTTTCATAGTACAAGCGCTTAGCTTAGTTTGAAAATAGTAAGAATATTGATGTGACACGTATTTCCGTGTTCACATCTCTATTTTTTTTAAAAAAAAAAAAAAAAATTATTTTCTGTAATTTTGTCCGGTTTCATTTTTTATTCTATCCGGTGGTTTGTTGAACAGTTTTGGAATTAGGCGATGTTTTTTCGTGTCTCCGTAATAATTATTTGTTTTAATTATTTCTACTCTTTTATTCGTTATTTGTCGTGTCTATATTCATGTTTTCTCATGTCACTAGTGTTTTCAATTTGTTCTTCTCGTATCCCTTTCAGTGTCAATTTATAATAAAGTTGTTTTTGAATCGGTAGGATTTTATACATTTTGTCCTAACATGCTTATTTTTCTTAAAGAGGATATTTTATACGAACCGTATATTTTACTGAAAAGAAAATGTCGACGTTTTTCTGAAATCTTATTCAGCATCATCAGGAGAGCGTTCTATCACAGCGGAGGTGTAGGCCGAACAGATTTTTTCTTCCAAGGTCGTTAATTATATGCACTTTGTAGTGGAGTGCTCACTTCTTCTACGATAGATGTCGCCAGTGTGCAATATGTACTAATTATATCTTTGGGCTCTTCTGCGACGTCTCTTAAAGGTGGTATCAAAGTAGTGATTTGCTTCTCAGTAAAGTATATATTTCGTATAAAATATCAATTTTATTTAACACATAAATATGCTTATTTTTGTTTTTTTATTTGCTATGATTTTATTTATTCTTATTTGTAGTTATTTTATTTTATCTAAATATGATTGACACGTCAATCTGTTTAAGCCGTAGTTTATAATTGAGTCTACCATACTATAATATAAACAATATCGTGTGTGTCTTGGAATACAATTATAATCATATAATTTATCTCCACTTTTTATATGTAGGTATGTTCTGGGAATATAGTTACTAGATTTTATCCCCAGAGGATAATTAATAATTAATTTAGATAAATTATATAAGTCTCACAGGGAGGTATTATTACCAGCTACGAAATCTAGTATGTACTAATTTAATGTTAAGATAATTGAAATTCGTAATGCATACCTACACGTTGAGTTAAATTTAACACTACTATAGATTTGAGAGAAGCAGTCCCTCCCATCATGAGGTATAATTTATAACTAACCTAAATATAGAAATGATGTCATCTTATTTGAGTAAAGTAACGGAACGTGGAGCAGTGGGGGGTGATTTTTTTGTGTGGTCTTCAAGGGGAAGTTGCTGAGAAGCGGAGATATTTGTAAGAATGCGATGTTGTTTATGAGCATTAAATTTCGTGTCGTTTTACCGTTATATAAAATGCCAAACATTCATCACAATTTAGTTTTTACATACCGGTTTACATTAACAAAATATACATACAGTAATATCGAAACCGGGAAACGTAAATTTACTCCAAAATGTTTAGAAAGTTTTTAAATAATTAAAATTAATAATTATGTCCAACCACAAAGTTAACGCTATAATTATCAAAAAAACATATATATTATTTAGTAGAAAAGAACGTAAAATAACGAATTTTAAAAAGAAGAAACACGAAAAAGAAATATGCCCGTTCTCACATATGATAAAACTAGTACACACGTGAAAAACCACGGGAAATTATAATAACGACTTCCATTACGTGACCGCACGAAATATGCCGCGCGTTGATTACGTGTCACACACTAATTATATTAAGTTTTAATTTCAACAATTTTCAAACTTTATGACAGACAGACAGACAATGAAATTATTACGTTTAGTACAATGCAATCTCCACATAAATAAATTTAAACCTGTTTTCTGTACTCGGGTACCTGTTCAAAAACAGTTTTTTTGAAAAAAAAATTTTTCGAAAAAATTTTTTTTGAATTTTTTTTTACGTTTTTTTTTACCAACTTTGTTTTTTAATTAAATAAATAAATACATATTCCTTAGGAACCGACATGTAAAAGTACCGTCATCATTGACGGGGCACAGCTAGTACGCGATAATTTTGTCAGTTAAATTAAAAGTAGCGTGTCACACTGACTAATTAAATGGATACCAAAGACATTTCAATATCATTTTAATCACTCAGAATAAAACCCTGAAACATTTGTCAATAATGTACTTGCCATTTCAATATTTTCGGGAAGAACATTAAAGAACAAAGGACCCTTCTGATAAAAACTTCTTTGTCCAAATACTCTCTTGGCATTAATTGGCTGAATCATTAGGGAAGCAAACATTCTAATGTTGCTTATTTTCTGAGTTCTTTTGGCAATAACTTTGTTTTTAAAAAAACGCACAGTATCTGAGTAGTGAAAAGTTGGCTGACTGTTACAATTTTATGTTCACTGAACAAAAATACTGTTGGATGTAAAAAATATTTTTTAAACACAATTTTTAAGATTAATTTTTGCCAAGTATTTAAAGGCTTTTGAGTAGTTTTGTTCGGTTTTTATGAGCAGGAGCAGATGTTATTGAAGACACCCACCTTTTTCTACACCTTTCCATAGTGCACGCACTACTAAAATCTTGTGTCTATGACTTTGACACAATACTGTTTGACATTCGACTTTTAACTGCTCCACTGTGCTGATCTGTGAGGATCTTTGTATGTACGTGACCGTGCAATCAATACATATATATATAAAAAGAAACCCGTGTTTCCCTATCCGCCAAGTTTTCTCCACAACCAGCCACAACCACCCACCGCTGGTTATGATGGTGGATAGCCCTTGGTGTCACATCGAAAATATGCAAGTTTGGTGAGGGTGACTGTACGTGGATGGGAGTGGGTGACGAAAATGTGCTTTCTAGCACATTGTTTTGCTATGGGAAGGCCGAAAATGCTTCAGATTGTTTCAAAATAAGCGCGCCGACAGTGTCGGTGAGTCTAGAAGGTTCCGGAAAAACCTGCTCTAGAAATTTCTGGAAGGAGAAGGTTCTAGAAAATTCCCGAAAGTTCTATAAGTTTCTAAACTGAGTGGTGGAATGTGTCGGTGTGTCTAGAAGGTTCCTGTACATTCGATAAACTGACGATCCAAACAGTGTACTAAAAATCTACGCGTGCGAAGCCGCGCGGGCACAGCTAGTCCTTTAGATAAGGAACAAGGTGAACCAGAAGAACACAGTGCGACGTAGCTCCCTTCTGTTAAGGGAGAAACCAGTCCATCTGCCTGGATCTGGAGGAAAACAAGCGTGCTTTCTTTCATTGCATCTCCGTAACTACTTTCCTAACAAATTATCCACCCCAGAAACCTTGTTCAAGAAGTGATCTTGCATCGGTTTCTCAGCAAATGATTTAGTTAGTTATGATTTTACAGTAGCAAAATATGCACTTTTTAATTATATTACAAAGTTTTTCCAAATTAATCAGTAGTTTTTATAACTCTAACATAATATTGGATATAAAATGCATTAAAAACAATACATTACTATTTAAAACTCAGCCCACTATCCAATTAGAAGTGTCTTTGCATATATATATTTAGAGTATCAATGTCGTAAACGTGCAAGAATATGTTTTTATTTATTTATTTCTCTGATCTCATCTTCTTCCCCTTGTCTTATTCGAGTCGCGGACTCATTACATCGACAAGGCGCCTCCATTCGTTCCTGTCTTGCGCTGATTGATTATTTATTTATATTATCACAATTACAAAAATGCTTTTTTACATTTAGCATATAACGCCCCACTAGGTACAGCCTGTTTTGGGGCAGTTATAATTAATTAAAAATTTAATAATATAATACAATTCTATATTATACAAAAGAAAAGAAAAATAAAAGATTGGATCAAGGGTGGATCACATCCTCAGCAAACTTTCTCTAGGATTTTTTAGCCAAATAAATAAATATTTGGTTTAATTATCCCAATAACAAGTGTTTTTCACCTGCTCTAGCATAAGCATGTATATTTTAATTTTATCATAAATGTATATTTTAGAGTATTAAATGTAATCTAAATAATTAATTTATATATTCTATGGGTTCGGGATATAGTCAAAAAAATGGTTGTTGTGTAGGAATAATTTTTGAATGATGATAGGGTATCTGCAAGAATATCAGCATCAATGTTAGGATCAGAACAATACCTATTGTATGTATGTATGTAAATCCAATACTTTCATTATCAACTTATCTTTTTTACAGTATTAATAAATAACATTGTATATACTACCTATATATTATAATAAGAACTGTGGCTCCCTCATCAGACTCAAGAGCTTCTCTCCACTGATGAGGTCCTACATGCCTATAAAGTACTTAAAAAAAAATGTTAATCTAATATGTAAATATATAAGAACTGAATTTGTACTATATATTAAATAAATTTAAAAAAAATGTAAGATATTTTCTTGTGTTAGGAGAAAAATAACCATAATTTTTAGAATTCTCACTTATTCTAAAAAACTCCATATTTCTTATGCGTTTTAGTTGATAATAAATAGCCTACTATGCCCTCCTCATAATATTAAGCCAACCAGTTGATCTAAATAATACCTACACGGATATTATATGAATTATACAATCTAAATTATACAAGTTTGCTTCGGATTAAGAGGGTTGTTACATGTGTTGTGGAAATCTCTCCGTCGGAAATCTCCCCTCCCCCGCCCGTGTTGCTGCTGGCTGTAACCACGATCCTCGGGGGAGCCCCGTGTCGCTTCATCTATCTCACGTTTCCTCCCCTAATAATATTACGTCACGCTGAGTAAGTGACTATCCGAGGTGTTGGTGAATATTAGACATATTTCCAGTTGATTCTGCTTTAATTTATTGGCTGCCATACCTTAACGTTATTGAAAAGCGATACGTCATATCGGTTTATTATTATATCGCAAACAAGGGCTCAGAGGTTAATGTACTCATATTTTTTCATTTTTATTTTTAAGTCGCAAATTTACAACATAATTCTTTCAAATTTAAAAGACACTTACTATAACCCTTCAAAATGACTTATTATATGTGTATATTTCGGTTGCCAGTTCAAGGTGTGAGAACAGCGCTATCTAGAGTAGCGTAGCTTCTTGATAACATTAGTGACGGACATTATTAAATAGAGAATAATGCTTTTTTGCTTATTATGTATAATTATTATCATTATTTTTTGAGCCATCTGGTAGCGTTAGTGACGGACATTATTACAAAGAACATTGTATATTTCGATTAATGGTTGCTACCAATGAAATATGCGACATAGGATGCACTTATTTGTTTTAATTTTCATAAACCTGAAACATAAAAAAAAAAACTAAATATTTAAAATAAAAATCTAATTCAGAGTATAATATTAAAAAACATTTAGCCATTTATTCATGCATCATTCGAACTTTACATAACCATAGCTTATATTAAATGCATGTATTATCAACATCTTAACTTATATAATAATTTTCAAAAAACGATTTCTCTTGAAAGAGCTATATAAATATAAATAAAATTAATATACGATATTAAAAGACAACACGAATAAAATTATCTTTACGCAGTATTAATGTTTTTAAATACCGAGAAAATTAATACAAAATCATATTTGATGAAATAACTTTATATCCATCTTCAAGAATTCAAATTTATTCAGCTTACTGATTTCTTAAAAGCTTTCGCGAGGTTTGTAATAAAATATTACTTTATAAACTGAAAACATTTAAGCTGGGTGATGATTTATGCTCATTAGCAAGTTACCCCCTAATTAATCGGATTTAGATTCTCAGAAAAAATCGACTGAAATATGTGTAATACATAATAATGTGACTCGTCTGGTGTACCTCAAGGTCCTAATTTTAGGCTTATATAAAAAAACTGTACGTAAATATAGTTATATTCATATAATTTTATTTTTTTGTATCATATTATATAGATATTTTATTCCAGTTTGCTACTTTCTTATTCTTTTATTATTATTTATCTTTTTACTAAATTTCGTTTTTTTGTTCCTTATTTAATATTTTTCCTTGTTTTTAAAAATATTTTTTTATAGCTTCTCACTTTTTTATATATCATTCGCATTTAATTCCATTTTTTCTTGCATGATACTTTTATATCTTTATATATATTATATACAATGTATTATATCTTTATATATATTATATACAATAGATTATATACAATGATCTCGATCTCAGTGATTCATATTGATATTCATGTTTTTTTTATTATTTCATTTGTTACCAAGTCTCATTAAAAAGTTTATTTTTAAGTTTTGTTATATTCATATAATATTATTATCTTTTATAAGTATTTTATCCTATGTAAATTATACCTATAAATAAATATGCAATGTATCTACTTATGCAAGAGAATGGAAAAGAAACATGTCGACAAGCTGTAACAAGGCTTGACACGATCTATAACAATAGAAAATATGTATTAATTTAATAAAAAAAAATCTTTTAATATTTTATAATCACGATTTTTACTGTGTACTTTTTTTCAAATGAAATATTATTTTCTTCTGTATGTTGTTTTCTTTGATATTCTGGTGTCATTTTTTATAAAATCTGTTTTGTTAAATTTTTAAATGTTATTCTAATTTAAAAGTTACTTTCATAAGCCTCCTAGGTTTCTTGTATATTTTTTTAAATAAAATAAATAATCAAAAGGCATTCAAACGAATTGAGAAATAATATTAAAATCACATTCTGCAATGGTATTTTGATTACAATATTATAAAGACGCAATTCTCTCGACTCAATCCATCGACGATGGGCCCATAATTGACGATACAAGATCTGAATTCTGTGACGTAGTATGTCAACAATTTAATATTGTACAGTTCACACTCGACTAGCTCAAACGCTATTACATATTACGTGCTAACACTAATGGTTATACACGATATTATCGACAAACAACATTTTCAAAATTAATTCATTTATTATTCAAGTCTTATGGGAAATTTTCTTAATGAAAAAATTATAATTAAACATGAACTAACCTTTAAATTCGTCGCCGACTGCATGAAGCTCGTTATTTAATTAATTTTCTTTATTCTTTGTCCACGTTCATCTAAACTTAGAAAAAGCTCTGGAGTATTTAATTTAATTTTGTTTTTATTTTTCTAAAGTAGATAATTGTTAGAATTCGTATAAACGGTCATTTTAACCAATATGATGGAAAGGAGTCAAACTATATCCACGGATTGTACCTATGTTCAATAATGTGTCGGGATGTATGTAGAGATGTAGTATAACGTGTAACAAGAAGGTAAGACATGCGGTAAGAATAAAATAATATTCTTAAATGATAAGAATGCACGTGATCGAAGTCTTTCGAACAATCTAAAAGATTTTTGAAAAATCTGGAATATGCGAAATTATACCAGAAGCTTTGAGAAAATAGAATCATTAAAAGTACGCGGTGGCATCGCGCTGAACATAATCTTGTGCTTGACACAGCTGGCGAAGTTATAAAAACGAGCGAATAGACGCGAACTGTACGATTAATCATAGAAACGGACGCGAATAAACAAACGATAGACAAAACGGGGCGAATAAAGAATATATAACCGTTTGTAGAATACTCTAGTAAGTGCCGCGATTAGTGCGAATCAAGAAATATTTTTGAAAAACAGAACTTGCTTGTTGGCCTGCTAAAATGAGGCCCAAACCCCATACCATTAGGCAGTACCTTAACCACTAGACCAATAATCATTAATTTAAATCAAGTCATGAAGAAATATCAAATCGGCCAGTTTCCGACTAAGAGGAGCCATTCTGCGTTCTACTTGATTATACATTCTTCTGCCAGTAGCATTTGTAGCTATAAACAGTGCATCGAGATCATGTCGCTTAAAGTGTTGTATAGCAGACCTTATCCTACCATCCAGACCTCCCCGTCTCCCAAGTCATCAAAAATAAGCAAGAGCATAAAATAAGCAAGTTCAATTTAGCCTTCCGGAAGAGACACTCCAACTGTTCCGGATTCGACGAAGCCAGGAGAATCTCGATTGAAGCGGCACCCGACTTACCAGGAAACCGCAAGTACAATTTGTCCACTTTGTCGTAGTTAGCTTTGGCCCAGTGTATCTCGGGTGTCATTTACTGTCAATCATTAATCGGCGGCGATTGGAAAGAAAAACCTTTCTTTCTAATATCCGACCCGCGTGCGATAGTGGCGAGAAGTTCGTCATCCCCCTTTTAGTGCATACGTAATAATACATAATACATGAATAGTCCCTAGCTACAACCGACTAACCATTGCCAGAAGTCTTAGTTTAGTAAACGAGCATTGACGGTTGTAGACCCTAATGGAACTTTAACATCCGTAATAATAAAATTTATTAAAAACGCAATTTTTCAAAAAATTATATCTTTTGATTCGAGAGCGTTTTCGAAGTTTTAATATTACAATAGAAGGAAATACTTTTGTGAATTGCATTGAGGTGAAATTTTTGGTGAAAATGGTGTTATTACTATTCTTCTTCTTATTCCCTTCTCAGTATTCCTATCTGTCGTCTTGTTAAAATTATTATTTTTATTATTGAAGTTTTTTCATTAAATTTTTGAGCTGCTGAACATAGTTTCCTAGTTTCAGAACAGCAAAGTTAATATATCTAACGAAAAAACTTAATATATTTAACAACATACTTTACGGTTTATTTTCAATCTTTTTTCTTTGATCTCATACATTATTGTCAACAAAACTTGCATTAATCTGAGACGAGTTCAAAGATGTTACTTTCTTAATATCCATAGTTGTAAGTAGGCGAGTTTTCAAAGAAATTTTTCCATACTCGGGTACTTGTTGTTTATTTCGCCGCCAAACAAAGGATACCATATTTCCCCTGCAGAGGAATCCACGAGAAGAAGTTCATGAAGTAAAGTATTAATAAAGGTATTATTTCCGTTTGTTATAAAAGTCAAAAGTTTGTCGGGAATTGTAGTGAAGTCGGGGGTCGCGGAGCATCTTCAAGTCGGGCACATCAAAGCACAAGTCTGGAGCAGAATCGGAGCTTTTTCTTGTCCCGTAAATAAAACAGTTTTATTTATTTTCTATTTAAGTCGGCGAGATGTATAGAGGTAACAATGCCGTCAAAGGTGAAATTTCTCAATGCATTGTACAACTTTGTATTATCTGCAATTATACTATTGTTATAATTGGCTTTAACATTGAAGAGATTATTCACGATGATCATTACATTGACTGAAAAATATAGACTATGTTACCTCTATGTGAGTTCAAAAATAATTATATTATCACGAGAAGTGGTTACTTAGTGATAAATTAAGTTGTTCAAATTAAGGTATTTTGCAATATATCACTCGTAAATTAACACTTTGTTATCGCTGGGTAACACGTTTTTATCGATTGATAGAATATTTTGTTCTCACACGTATCATTTATCGCTTATTTATTAGGTACTTCGATAGATTATTCGCTTTATTCATCGCTTCGCAATTCACGACTGGCCACACTAGGTGTCGTCTCATGGCTCGCGCATATCTATCTATCATAGCGCTGGGAGACAAATAAAGCACTTGAAATTAATTAATATTTTTATTTGACCATTGGTCACTGAACACTGACGATTCTTATCACACTGATCGCTATCGAAAACTTCTCAAACGCCCGTAAGGTACTCTCGTAATTTATTTCGCTGGACGATATAATGCACACTGGATTGCTGTTGGTTCGCTTCATTTATCGCTTTTATCTCTAGCTTCTACTATCCATACAAAAAACATTATTGCCGTCATTTTGCGAATGTTCTCTTGTTTGTGAAAGTTTCAAATTTATTTCTACATATTTCAAACACTACCAATTCTTTCCAATTAAAATGTCCAGAGTGCTGAGAAGTCCTCGATTTTATGTTTCTTCTTCTTTCTTTTTCTACAGTCTCGTAATAATATTAGGTCCTTACATATGAAATTGGCGTTTTGCCGTACTGGCAAATTTGATCTCAAATATCTTCTCTTTGGTTAGGAATTCCAAATCCAAATTTATACAGCTATTTACTCATGTATTTGTGTTTTGAAAATTATAATTCATTTGTTTTTTCCTCAATTGTTTTTTTCTTTGCGTCACTCAGTTTACAAAATGAAAAACTTGAAATATCACGTTATTTACGAGTACGAGTTCCACCGTGGCACCAGTGCTGCAGAAACGGCTCGAAGGATTAATGATGTGTATGGCGACGGTGCCGCAAAAGAAAACACAGTGCGTTTTTGGTTCCAACGTTTTCGTTCTGGAAATTTCGACCTGCAGAACAAGCCCCGTGGACGGCCGGAGACCAAAGTTGATAATGAAGAATTGATGGCTATTGTGGAAGCGGATCCATCGCAAACCACATCCGAGTTAGCTGCAGGCTGCGGTGTTAGTGATAAAACTGTTTTAATCCACTTGAAGCAAATTGTTAAGGTGAAAAAGCTTGAAAGGTGGGTACCTCACGAATTGAGTGAAGCAAATCAACAAACGCGCGTTGACTGCTGCGTTGCATTACTCAACCGGCAAATAATGAAGGGATTTTAAATCGAATCATTACCTGTGATGAAAAGTGGATCCTGTACGATAATCGGAAGCGCTCATCGCAATGGCTGAACCCTGCCGAACCAGCCAAACCATGCCCCAAGCGAAAATTGACTCCAAAAAAGTTACTTGTGAGCGTTTGGTGGACTAGTGCTGGTGTCGTTCACTACAGCTTTCTTAAATCTGGCCAGACGATTACGGCAGATGTCTATTGTCAGCAACTGCAAACCATGATGGAAAAGCTAGCTGCTAAACAACCGAGGCTGGTTAATCGCTCTAGGCCACTGCTGCTTCATGATAACGCTAGACCACACACTGCACAACAGACGGATACCAAATTAGAGGAGCTTTAATTGGAATGTCTAAGACATCCACCGTACTCTCCGGACCTTGCCCCAACAGATTACCATTTTTTTCGAAATTTGGATAACTTCTTGCAAAGGAAAAAATTCAACTCCGATGGGGCAGTCCAAACCGCCTTCAAAGAATTTATTGATTCCCGTCCGAATGGTTTTTTTAGTAAAGGGATCGATGAACTACCTATGAGATGGCAAAAGTGCATAGAAAGCAATGGTACATACTTTGATTAAATAAATATATTATAATAAAAAAAAATTGGCTTTTTGTTCCTCCCATACTAAACGCCTATTTCATATGTAAGGACCTAATATGATGGACAGTAGGTATTTCAACGTATTTTTATTTTTGTATAATGATTGTATTTTGTACAATTTATTTTGTAGGAAAAAAATGTTTTTTGTACTGAGTGAGTTTTATTTTGAATCTGACATTGCAAATTATTAATTTGATCGTAATAATCATTTCGTGGCTACTATATTTTGAGGATATACCTGCCTTCTTAAGGAGTAGCTTACGTCATTGTCGCTGCAATAGTTCCTCCAGTCGTTTACCCCCAGTTTTCTTTCGTCGTTCTCAACATTACCTATCACTTCATCTTCTTCGAGGTCTTCCTCTTAATCGTGTTTTTTATTCGTTTTTGTTTATACGAGTATAGTTAGTAAAATAAATAATAAATATAATAATTTAATTTAAAACTTCTAATAGAAATATGTCTACCGAGGCAAAACTAGCGGTACATAATGGAATCCTGGTACCAACACTGATGTATGGGAGCGAAGCCTGGAGCTGGCAGAAGAGGAATGAAAGTAGATTGAATGCAGTGGAGATGAGATCCCTTAGACGTATGTGTGGTAAATCAATTTATGATAGAGTAAAGAATGCAGATATTAGGAATGAATGTAAAGCTGATCTTAGCATAATTAATAGAATAATAAAAGGGTCGCTCAGATGGTTTGGGCATGTTGAGCGAATGAATGAGGAAAGATATATAATGCAAGTGTTGATGGCGCCAGAAAGAGAGGGCGATCGCGGAAGATCAACCAGATACTGGAAGATGGTCCCGTTAGAAGCCTCAACAACCGGCGAGCTTGCGTGCGAAGATGTATGAATGTGGATGAGGCAAGAGTTGTATGTGAGGACAGCAGAGTGTGGCGCTCTATCCTCTCTGCCTACTCCCACGGGGAAACTGCGTGATGTTAAGTAAGTAAGTAAGTAATTTATAATAAATCCATATTATATATATTAAAAAACATCAAATTTGGATGCTAGATGAACGAATACCAAGAAGAATCATCTTGGCAAACCCGAGAGGAAGATGGTGGGTCACCCCAGAGTAAGCTGGGAAAAGCAACAAAAAAATGTGTATGAAAACAGAATGGGTCTAGCCTGGTTGACTCATACAAAAGCAGCGCAAGACAGGGGAACATGGAAACACCTTGTCTAGTCTTTGGGCCCCAGACCCTACTAGGACAAGAAGATGAAGATGATGATGATAAAATAAAAATTAAGGTTGTTGTGAATAATCTCTAAAAAGTTAAAACCGATTCCATTAGTGGTGTAATTTCCTTTGCTTCGCAATAATCGTTCATTTTCCGTAATCGAAATGAACGTTGTATAAGTTTGCCTTAACGAATTCAGTGAAATATAATAGTACAATTAATAAAATAAAATTAGTTTTCACCGCTAAAAAAGTGATTTTATATTAATAATGTCATCATCTATATTGATAATGTCATCACAAAATTATTTTGTTACTTTTGAAGAAAAAATATAATAGTGTCTATTTTTGCTAAATATAGATGTGAGTAAAAGGAATATATGTCTAATCAATAATCAATAATATAACAACTTTTAAAATTAAATTAGGCACTTGTGCTAAGAAATGAAGGTTTAACTAGGCGGTCTCACAGCACGAGGCTCGAACCCTCAATTACTTGGTAACTCGGTGAATGTCTTACCGCCAGACAAACAAGCACGTCACTGAACTAGACGTAACTCCATACTTAATCTCGGAAGTTTCATCTCTTGTTGCTGACTGGTTTAAAACTCGACTCGCTCTATCCTCAGGATGTTATTAAGCTCCCCGGCGATATAACGGGAAGCTTATTGGTGTAGTGGCCATGACGCTAGCTTCGTCATCTGATGGTTGGTGGTTCGAGCCCCATTCCAGGACGCTCAGCTTATTTTGAAAATAGAACAATACTGGCTGTAACCCTTAAAAATGTCGGATCATTAGTTCGCGTCTTTGCTAATCCCTAGAATATATTTTTAGTTTACGGACAGACAGACGGAGAGTCAACGGAATTATTATGTTGAGAAGACACCGCCTATGTATATACCTATATAATTTTTCTACGGATTTTCAAACCGTTATTTTAATCGGTTATACATGGCACGATTATTTTAGATTTGTGTCTCATTGTATCGTTGATAACTGAGTTGCCTAGTACCGATGGTTAAAAATCAGTTAATAATCACTGACACATCAGATACAAATTTCAAATAACGGTTAGTGTGCCACCGGCTAAAATCGCATCATTATGCAGTACCAGTTTTGACTACCTACATGGTTATGTAATGTTTACTGTCGATGTCTGTATTAAAAGGGTATTTTTTAGTAAAAATACTCAATATTAACATAATTTATTTAAGTTTCATTGTTTTCCCTATATTTTTTAGAAAACTTAAAAACCCGACCTACGAGGTCATTTATGCTTCACTTTCTTTAAATTGTATTTTCTTTCATATAAATTAAACGCGACATCACTACAACGTCTCTAGCATAATCCATTCAAATAAACGAAAGATTCTCCGATTAAAACATAAGTAAAAAGAACTTTAAAAAAATTAATAATGTGTGGATGTTGACGATAAAATTGGTGAAAGTTGCATTATGTAGACTGATAATTTATGCCAGAAATACAGGTTGTGCGCCCTAGATCGTCGTACAAAAAAACTTCCACGCACGTTTCTCATATTCATAGCTTCGTCTCTGTTAGACTTCTATAATTAATCTTAATAAGGTAATACACATTGTAATTTGGTACACGTTTTATAATTTGATTATCTTACAGTAACTTATTCATTTTACTTCCAGTTTTATCCACTTGTTTGAAACAGGAAGTTTAATAAGATTTCCTCAAAATTCGAGGATATGATATTTACTTTGTAACGTAAAGAATCTCTCCCTGATTAAATTAAACCATGTTTCAGATAATTCGTTATGATTCTAATTTCCCTGCAAGTCCCGCACGTTGCCCTGGAAAATAACACAATAAAAATAATAATTCAACGTTTAAACGTTGAAGAGCCTCGGGAAAAATACTTTACAACTCTTGACAGGTTAATGGTTTTGGATGTCAACGCAATATCAAACCAACAAAAATTGAAATTAATCCATTCAATTTGCCTCGTATTCAACCAAAATTTTAAATACCAACAAAAAAAAATGCGAAATTCAATTTCAATGGTCGAGTTCCTAGTAATCCTTTGCAAAAAAATACTGTCACGGATTGCGTGAGTCAAACGAACAAACTGTAAATTAATTAGCGATTTATATATTTATTTTTTTCACATTAATATTTTATTTATTTATTTTATTGTTTATTTTACAATTGTTTTAATATAAGTTACTAATGACTGCCACACTAGGTAAAACCTATTCTGTGGCAGTTAATCTCATTTAATATTTATATATTAGTAACAAATAACAATCGTAAAGAAGTATAAACGTGAAAAAGAAAGCAGAAAGAATTTAGTAATATATACAATCATAAGAATACATAAATCTAAAAGAAAAGAAAATATACATATAAAATTAAGATAAACATTTAAGAATATACAAAAATAAATACAAAAGATAAGATACAAAAAAAAATTAAGTGGATACAAAAATAAATGCTATATTAGAGTATACTTGAAATTATATAAAGCATATTTTGCCTATTTAGAGGTCAAGGGCGGATCACTTCTTCGGCATACCTTCTACCTGATATTTTTATAAAATTTTAGAAAACATTTTATAGTGTTTACAAAAATATATGACCATGTATCATAGTTGCTGAGGGTCTTGGCAGCAAAGTTAACACTACATTTGATGCCCTGCCTGCTACACTAATATTTTACTTATTAGTATTACAGCAGACAATGCTCTTCCAGTAGGTACAGTGTATGTGCAAGAATATTTATATAAGCAGTTATTAAATTGTTATAAATTAGTGATTAATTAATTATTAAACGGACAAAGTCACTTAACACGAATTAAACTTAACGATCTATTTTAAGTCACACTATTTAGTGAGCTATCACTCGTCTATGATCACTTTATTATTGCTGGGAAAACTTTATTTAACATTCGCTAGAACATTTAATCCAATTCTCGCTTGTAATTGTCGCATTTATTAATTTCGCCTCTTAGGTAAGAACTCGCTAAATTATTTAGCTAGATATCTGTTGCTCCGGAATTCCATGATTCCAATTCCAATTCCATGCGTCATGCGCCTACTTCGCACGGAACGAAATTTCAAAACAACTCTCCCCATTGCGCGGCGCAGTGCTGCCTTATACAAGCGATACACTGTTCTTTCGAACCTCCTAGATTATTATAATTCTTTCTAGTATTTAGGAGAAGGTCCCCGTCGCTTCTAGATTATTCCAGGCGTGTCCCGAATGTTGTAAATAGCCCTAGATTGCTATAGGCCTGTAACGTAACCCGCCTTGCTACCTAAAGCTAAATACCTAACTATAAAGTTTAATAATATAAGTTTTACGAAAAGCCCAAAGCTTGAGACTTTAAGCTACCGAATTGAGCTTTATTACGACTTTTGTATGTAAAGCACACACTTTATGCTTTAAGCTACTAGATAAAAACTTAAGTCGAACTTAGAACTTCGGAAGTATATTTACATGAAAGCTAATATTATTTTTTTTTTGTTAAGAATTTATATTTTCAAAATTGGCCAGTCGTGATCTATCTAGTGGTTAGGAAAATTCCCCCTCCGTTGTGTTCGTAGCTATCCAAAATTCTTTTGATATGTGGTAAGATTCGTATTCTTATTAGCGCGACTAGACTAATATAGATCGAATTCTTACCTAACTATGGAAATAACAAACGCACGTAACTAATCCGTACTCGTAATTAGCATAACGGATTTATTTACTAAAGGTGATAGAACGCCTAACCGTTATCGACACGAAATCGACGTATTATCTTCAAACACTTATAGACCAAATGCCAGAGACATAAAACATATTTCCGAAATTACTTTGGGCCCTTGTAGAAACAGTTCCAGAATTCTACAGTTTCGCCTATACGAGAGATAGCCGATATCGTTCACGTCCTGAGTCGGCCTAAAGGTCAATTATATGCGGCGTAGCCGAGAAATAAACGCTAGTAGCAAAACTTCCTTACATAGTACAATCATAACTATAATACCACCGGGGTTAAATACAGAAAAATAAAACAATACAATCATTGTCAAGTTAACGGCATACGCTAAAGATTCGGCCCGCCTTGATTATCAATACCTCATAATAGCAGCTTAGAACAGTGTTAGCACAACCACACGCGGTACCCATTTATGACAGATTTACAAGATATAATAGCATACGTTATATTCAAAAACACAAGTAAGAAACCTACCGATAGCGCGTCCCACGTTGTCCGATCTGCTCAATCTGTTCATAGTACACACGGGGGGAAGACAAACATATTTTTAACAACTAAGACGCATCCAGAGGCTCAGGGCAAGCTTTGTCTGACATTATCACAGCCCGAGATTCTAAGGGAATGGAAGATACAGTTTTGTAAGTGAAATTTAAGAAGTGTGTAACCACTTCTGTTCAAACGTGGATTCTAGATGCCCCCTCCCCCCTGTAGGGGGGAGGGGGATGCGGCCCCAGAGCATCGCCGCATCCGGTGGTTAACTCCTGTTTAGACATAACCTCCCACACTAAGCTGCAGACCAAAACCAACCCGAGACTCTGTCGCCTCTGCTGGGATCCATTCAGCGTCCTCGTCCTCCTGGCGACAAACATATCAGGAAGTAATCCCGCGTCTGATATTAAGGTTTGTATATTGTCCCGCGGGGCAGTCAAATTGACTAGTGTATAATGATGGGGATCCCACGTCGCGGCTACATGGGCCGGATTATTATTATGTTTACTGCTGATTAAAGAGCTGAATGAACTAACTGGATGGCTGGAAAAGACTCATCCCTGAGTGCGTCAGACAGAGCCATGTTAGCATCGCCAATTATAGTTGATGTGGTTGATCCCACGGTGTAGTCTAATTGACTAGAGATATTAAAGAGATAGTATTCCAGAGTGAATGTTATGGTTAATTGTGTGGTTCCCGATATGTATGTCTTGTGCCAGAGGAGAAGGGCTCCGAAAGGCTCCTGGTATACAGCAGTATAGTAAAGATGATTAATGATGTGTCAGGGTGAGATGTCAACTGGCATTCCCGATCAGGATACTCGTTCAAATAAATCAGCTTTTATTCAAGATATAACCATGGAGATCTGGATTCGATGACACCGAGGACGACCAAGCATCGAGATTCTTCCCACCAGCGTGTTACGGGTGAGTTCTCGACGCCGAGCTATAGGAAACAGCCGCATATTCTTGAGCCGTAGCCTCTCTATTATGAGGATGGTATGCGTTAAGCTGACCATGTTGTACGCCCACCTGGCGTGTCACGACACTTTGATCGCCACGATGCGAAAGAACCCCGATCTCCCTCCTTTCATAATCAATTCTGTCAGTCACGACAATCAGATTGGTGATGAGTGATGAAACTATTTTAGTACAGTATAAATTAGAATGTACATGATGGAGAAATAGCTGTCACTCCTGCATTCAGAACATAGAGGTTTGAAATCAATAGCCCCGCGACGATCAATCGCTGAGATGCTTCCCACCAGCGTGTTACGGGTGAGTTCTCGACGCCGAGCTATAGGAAACAACCGCATATTCTTGAGCCGTAGCTTCTCTATTATAAGGATGGTATGCGTTAAGTTGCCCATGTGGTACGCCCACCTGGCGTGTCACAACGTATCGATCGTCACAGCGTCAATGAATTCCGATCTCCCTCCTTCTATTAGCAAATCTTACAATGTTAAGATTCTTTTCATTAGTAATTTTAAATATGTTTAAGTTTTGCATACAAGCACCACGTTCAACAGATGACAAGAAGAATAGTAATTGTAAAAGGTCCTTAGCTGACAGAAGTTGAAGTTCTCTGCAAACTGTCCATATCCTTAGTAACGCCTTCGAATGATGTTCTCCTTGTATGTGTTTTCCAATAACAGCTTTCCAGTCATGTATTTAAAGTAACGTCATCCTTGTGTGTGTGTGTACTACAATATCTGCCTTCCAGTTAATGATTCCCAAAAATGTGTTTTCCTTGTATATATATATTTCAATATCAGCGCCTGTAAAACTGTATTAGATCCTAGAAACAAAAGACTATTCCCTCTACGCCGAGCACATACAGAACATAAGCCCCTTCAATCTAGTTCATCCACGGTTATGCAAAAAGGCGAAAGAATAGTAATAGTAAAAGGTCCTTAACTGACAGAAGTTGAAGTTCTCTGCAAACTGTCCACATCCTCTAGTGGCGCCTGTGTTTTCCAATAACAACTTTCCAGTCATGTATTTAACATAACGTCCTCCTTGTGTGTGTGTGTACTACAATATCTGCCATCCAGTTAATGATTCCCAAAAGTGTTTTCCTTGTATATATATATTTCAATATCAGCGCCTGTAAACCTGTATAGGATCCTAGAAACAAAAGACCATTCCCTCTACGCCGTGCACATGCAGGACATAAACCCCTTCAAACTAGTTCATCTACGCCGTAAAGTGATATCACAAGCAGACATAAACAATATAATTACAAGTATGCTTGCGTCCTCCCCCACCTTGGTGGAAATATTCGCATTCGTATTCACCGAATAGTAGGCGTGACATTCGTATTCGTGAAGGTAGTATTCGTTGCATCAAGGTAATTATATTTACAAGTATGTTCAAGTTCCCCCACCTTGGTGGAAATATTCGCATTCGTATTCACCGAATAGTAGGCCTGACATTCGTATTCGTGAAAGTAGTATTCGTTGCATCAAGGTAATTATATTTACAAGTATGTTTAAGTTCCCCCACCTTGGTGGAAATATTCGCATTCGTATTCACCGAATAGTAGGCCTGACATTCGTATTCGTGAAAGTAGTATTCGTTGCATCAAGGTAATTATATTTACAAGTATGTTTAAGTTCCCCCACCTGGTGGAAATATTCGCATTCGTATTCACCGAATAGTAAGCTTGACACTCGCATTCGCGAAAGTAGTATTCGTTGCTTCACTCACAATAATAAAATCATATAGATAAATAATTACGGTAACTCATAAAAATATGATATTATTTATATTAAATGAATAAAACAAAACAATCTGTCATATAAGTAAATAACTATGGAATCTATTTTCATACTGTTCCAAATCTCCACCAAACCAGATATATGCGTCCCTCGGAGCGGCGCGCCGTCCGGTCAAGGTCACGTGATGCCGTCCCGTGTGGGACGTAATCAAATCAGAATATCGCACCATCTGTGGTGTTTTCTTCAAACTAGAATCTAACCTAAACAATGTCATATGAATAACTATCGCGATTACGGAAGACCGAAGGTTAACTACCCCTGAACAAAACCTTCCCCCTAAATACGTACGTCTGATAATCACTATAAAATGCACCATGTATTATTAAAAAGTCGTAGCAATATATCGAAAGATAATTATTATAACAGTCATGTTTGAGTTCGCTAGATGGCGGTAGTATAACAATTTTTATTCATATGCCAGGCTGACCTGTAAATAATATCTTGCATTCGAAGCAGAATAAATTTTAGCGCAAACCATATTGCACAAACATTAAAATCCGACACCGTTAACATCCCCTGCAATTTTATCAAGTAAAACGCTATTCTATATAACCAATAATATTTTAATTCTATTTATTTACATACCGCCAGAACTTCTCCGTCCGGGACGAACATAAAACGCGATTGTACCTTTCAAAGTGCCACCTCTTACGCGGCAAAAAAATATCTATTATAATCGTGCTATGAATATAACCTATTCTCGCCCGCCCCCGCTAGAAACAATAAATGCGACTAAATCTAAACAGATACAATATATACTACTCAAAATACGTCTTTATAGGTGCAGTGTTTAAAATGATTGCCTAGTGGTACGTAATATAACCATCTAACGTATCTAATAATCTATATATTTATGTCACAATAAAATAAGCATAAAACCCAGGTGCATTTTAAAATATATTATTTGGAGGAAATTTCTCGTACGATTTGAATTTATATCACCCTTACAATCGTGATATCAAAACACATAATTACCCCGATCTCAATTATTCCCAAAATAATACAAATCATATAGAAATCCGTGTATTCAATCACCAGTATAAATAACATAAAAATTCCCTTGCATAAAGATACATCCAAAACAAACACCCTTCGACACTAAAATATTCCATTTTAAAGCCTTTATATCTTTGGTAATATATGAATATCAAGTTTAAATGATTGTCCATATGAACCGCGACGCATTTAAATATTTCACAAGCGCCATGCAACAATTCTCCCGCTGGACCCACCACAGCCGCAAAATTACGATTTCTTGTATATTAAATCTGATGCGCGCATAGTAATATAAAGTTCTAAATAGAATACACTTAAAAGGCAATAGAAATAATTAATATTGGAAAGGCTTATCTGTTTTCACAAGTGTTCACTGTTCCAAATCTCCTTTGAATTATTAAAACCTTTTAACTGGCTTTTTCCTCGTTCCTGTTAATTTTTCTTCCTTCGACAACGCCTTCGGCCGCCCTCAAAGCTGAAAACTCAAGTGCCGCTCTCCAATTTGTATCGCTAAAATTAGTCCCTATCTCCCGCCATTTTTGACTCCAACCTCCATGTAAAGGTAAAGGTCTATCCCTCAGAACGCTTCTCAGTGGCCAGATCCGCGGCGAACGGCCGCATCTGCGATTGGTCCATCTCGTCAAAACAAAATAACATAAAGCCTGCGTTACACGCCCGCGTGCGGAAATAATAAAGCTCGCCCGCACCTATTTATCCGGCAAATATTTAATTATAGAGTATTTATGAATTGTGGTGCTTCTCCTTATCATGAGCTTTTAGCAGATAGATATTTTCGTATAATTTTTCAGCAATGTCTATTTGAATAGGCCAATATCATCACAGGCCGTCCTCGATCCTTCCTCAGTGTTGTAACATATTGCAAAGGATTTCGAAAGTGTGCAATTCTTTCTGCTTACCATTTCGTTACTTTAACTTTATTTTACGTTTTTTTATACTTAAAACCGCACATACTTGAACGGAATTCGCTATCAAATCGAAATTTCTTTTTTTTCAGTATCCATATCAAATAGAAAAATCTTATTATTATAGAACATGCTGCGTCTTGCTGTCATAATGCTCTATTGCTAAATGTTTCCTCGAATATCGCTTGCACTTATCAAAGTAATGTCAATTGATCAATAAAATCTTATAGACTAAGAGGCAGCGACCGCCAGGCTTACCTTATAGTATCAAACCTGAAATATTTTCTGTAGATATACACTATAAGAGGTAAGAAGGTTTGGATATTAAAATATTTAATTTCGGGGGATTATGGAATGGCCAGATTAACCAGACGCTGGAATGAAGTCCTGTTAGGAGCCGCAATAATCGTCGAGTTTAGATGTGAAGAGTTGTGTATCAGGACAGAAGAGTGTGGCGCTCTATCCTCTCGTCGGGAAACAGCGTTAATGTAAGTACGTAAGCAAATATATCGATATGCAAACCGATAAACAGGGTGTCTCAGAGCTAGTAGTAAAAACTTTACAGGTGGATTCCTGCCTTAATAATGAATCGAAAATTCAAATGTTCAAGCAATCATGACATGATTGATAGTTGTGGAGGTATGCAATGTCAAAGTTTGCATTTTTTTCAATATATTTGACTTGTTTTTTTGCAAAAAGTTGGACTATCATTACAGTAATTTATTGTGAAAATTTCATTCGCTTTAATACAAGTCGAATCAAATGGTAAAAACCTTGCAAAAATGAAAATATATCTTTTTAACAATGTTTTTATCGTTTTATTTGAATTTTATTATAGAGAACGAATTTTTCATTATCGATATAAGTAACTGTAATGATAATTCACCTTTTTACAAAAAGGAGTCAGAAATATTGAAAAAAAAAATGCAAATTATGATATTAATTTCTTATCTCCATAACTTAGGTCGTGATTTCTTGAACATTTTCAACTCATTATCAAGGCAGAATCCGCCAGAAAAAAAATTGCTACATGCTATAAGACACCCTGTATAATACACAAAATTAACAAGAACATTGAGGCAATCGTGTTAATGTTGTGATTATTCATCAGTATTAAGCACAATGTAAACACGCTAATGGGTAAATGACCCGAAATTCGAATAGTCGTAAAATGAGCGCCATCTTGTCACGCCAGATGGCGGACCTGCCGCCGAAAATGTTTCCGAATTTATTCGCCAGGCGCGCAGCTGTACTGACCGCCTGAACCTCCGATAAAGTTGAAAACATTTTTTAATTAGATTTTCGTGAATATTTTTACACGACGACCCCTCTGGAGAAAAATTTATAATTCATTTTTATTTTTATACAATATGTAATTACTACTTTCATAATTTAAATTAAACGTCATATTTTCCTACTCACAATCCTTACCTCATCCACAGTTTGGGCAAAATTCCTCAAAAGTGTTCCCATTCTGTTGGGAAGTTTGAAAACGAAATATTTATTTATTTATTTATTTATGCAGCAGATCATTACAATCTTCATCATCATCTTCATTCCCTTGTCCTCGTAGGGTCCGGGGCCCAAAGACTCGACAAGGTGCTTCCGTATTCCCCTGTCTTGCGCTGCTTCCGCATGTGTCATCCAGTCTAGATTCATTATATTTTCATATACATTTTTTGTTGCTCCTCCCAGCTTACTCTGCAGTATTTTTCTCCGAATCTTAACAGTTTCAATCATTATAATGTTGGCGCATAGTGTATATTGCATAAACCTATTATAAAGATTGACAGATGTTTAAGGCGTAGTAATTTAAGTACAAGGTTGGAAAGAATATTTTTAAGCTAAGTAATAGTAAGCCATAAACAATATTAAAGTAAAATAACCGTAATGAAGAAATGATTTTATTGAATTGTTAACGTATAGCATTCTTTTTAATGCTGTAAGACCAATATTAAAGAGGTCAATGTCGATACAATTATCGTTGAATTGAAGCCTTGCATGTGCGAAATTAAATTAAATATTAATGTGTGAATCAAAACCTGCCTGTTCCGTTGCGACCAAAGAAAAATACTGTTTTGCGGTAACTCACATTTTTTTTTAAATAGAGATGTGAACACGGAATACGTGTCACATCAATATTCTTACTATTTTCAAACTAAGCTCAACGCTTGTGCTATGAAAACAGGACTAACTTGCTAGTCTGGAGTGAGGTTCGAACCCGCGACCTTTGGATCAGGAGGCCAGCTTCCCAACCACAGGACCAACAAGCTACTCATACATACCCAGATAGAATTATGTGTCCGTATGTGTCCATGTCTAGATAAAGCACAAAACCAGAGACTAGTTGATTTTCATTTAAGTATTTTTTTCTTTTTCTTTATTGTTATTTACCATTTTGTTACTTTTTTATTAAATTAATTGTTTTAGTATTTAGGTTATTAATTTTTTTCATTTTTTATTTTTATTAACACTAACACTGAAACTAACAGTACATATAAAAATCAGATTATGCATGCATATTAACATGTTATGTAACATATAGCAACAATGACTTAGTTATACAAAAAAATAAAAAAGTGAAAGGTTTAAGTTACAAACAAACTATGAAAGTCAGAGAATTCAAGGTAAAAGGTGAATCAGGATTGGCTAGGAAAGGACAGATCAACGTCATAAAAAGGGAAGAGATAAGAAGAAAAAGAAGTGCAAAAGATATATAGCATAAAGATATCTGATTAATATATCAGCATATACAAATACGAGGTCTGGAAAAAAAAAAGATGAATTAAAGAAAAATACAAGATAAAAATTACATATACGAAGTCTGGACAAAAGAAAGAAGATGGATTAAAAAAGAGGAAAAAAAGTTTATAACTGAGGTGAATATCTAAAAGTTTTAAAATCATAGATTGATGAATTGAAGAGTTCAAGTCGCTGAATATAGTGATATCGGCGTAAGCGAGTATTACGAATTTGTTAAGTGGAAGCATGCATTACTCCTCATAATAACTGTTGAATGTAGCATCATGTTGATTTATTTTTAACGAACAGTCCACCAACAATAATAATCTCGACAGAGTTAAGGTTGTTATTACGGTCGTTAGACATATTTAACTGTAAATAGTTTCGGATATTTTATACGAACCGTATGTATTTCCGAGAAACGAATCTCGACGTTTCGTTGAATACTTATTCAACGTCATCAGAAGGACGACTTTTACTTGCGGAGGTGGAGGTCGGACTGATTAGATGCTGCTTTCTATGGCGTAAATTGTATGCACTTTATTGTGGAGTGTTCTCTTCTTCTATAATAGAGGACACCAGTGTGCAATATGTATGATAGTCACAAACTATCAAGTATTTGGCGCCCTGTTCTAACATTGATTCAAGCCTTGAGAGAATGCAGTAAAATCCGCCGACGTAACTAGTACATATTGCACACAAGTGACCTATATTGTAGAAGAAGAGAACACTTCACAACAAAGTGCAACGCCCTAGAAAGCAGCACCTAATCAGTCCGACCTCCACCTTCGCAGGTAAAGGTCATCCTCCTGATGACGTTGAATAAGTATTCAACGAAACGTCGAGATTCGCTTCTCGGAAATACATAAGGTTCGTATAAAATATCCGAAACTATTTAAAGTTAAATCCCGACAGATTTTCCTAATGTCGCAAACGCAGAATATTTTTTTTAATATTCAGATAATATGTTAGAGAATACATTTTGTGTTAGAAAAATAAAAAAAAATACGCAGAAAATAAAATTAAAGATTGTGTTGAAAAACAATAAATAAAATAAAATATTTTTTTAGATACATCTAAAATTGAGCCGTCTCATTTTCGAGGATTTAAAGATTTTTCTATTTCAGCATCAATTCTTGTCATTTTAGGTTAAAAGGGCATTCAATGAAGTGTGTCTATTATGTGTCCTCGTTGTCGTCCTTGTAATCCCATCCGAGGGTCTCCAGACCCTGATATGGGGCAGGATCCTTGTCACCTGTTGGCCGGATATTGTGTAGAGAGAAGGGAAGGAGGCTATTGGAATTGAATTGAAAGTAGTAAAGGGAAAAAACGGAAAAGTGTCAAATCATTCCAAATCCAAACGAATGATTCTGAGGACGATTAATTCTCAAGAGGCTAGCGTCAATTTTGTGCACGTGCCGGACACGTATTATAATCAGGGTTATTCCCAAAATATCCACGGGTGGCACGGACCCCACCCTTTCAATAAAATGGTAGTTCACAAGGGAGAATGGACCAAAACATTTTTTAACAACTTATTCAAACTTTTCAAATTCAAGAGTTACGGTTATATTTAACTGTAAATGTTTACGGATGTTTTATACGAACCGTACGTTTTTTCCGAGAAACGATTCTCGACGTTTCGTTGAAGTCGTATTCAACGTCATTAGGAGAACGATCTGTACCCGCGGAGGTATACAATACGCGGGTACAGGTCGTTCTCCCGATGACGTTTTTTTTTTTTATTTATTTTCTTTACATTTTATAATATCTAAAAGTACACAAAACGTCTAAAAAGACGTTTGTCTGTAGGTTCATTTTTACAATTGAAAATTACACTATTACAAAATATTATTCACTTTATAAACATAAGAGATAAAAAACGAAAATAATTAAGTACAAAAAACAACATAAAAGAAATTTTCAGTACAAAGTTAAAAATTTTAAGCAAATTAAGAAAAGAGCAATAAATAAAGAAAATAGCAAATTAAAAATATAAATAACAAAAATTAAGGAAAGAGAAAGATAAATATATATAAATATAAACATCACTAATTATTCATTGTTATAATCATAATAAAACACTTCACATCATTTCAATATTAATATAGTTCATAAATAACTTATGTCGTTTTCTATTAACCACTTTTTAAGTTCTGACACTGATTTTTGAGTTTTTAGGCCTGAGGGAAAGGTAGGAATACGTTTCGTTGAATACGACATCAACGAGACGTCGGAAAAACATACGGTTCGTATAAAATATCCGTAACCCTTTACAGTTGAATATTTTCGAATTCACTTTCTGGTACCATTTATTTATAAAATAATTAACAGATTATTTAAATCAGGATAAATTTTCAAAATTAAAAAAAAAAATTTACATGTTTCAGGAGCGATGCTACCTTCTTGTTCTTGAGCGATGCTTCCTTCTCATAATAATGTTAGAGCACAGTGTACATTACATAAACCAATTACAAAGATACACAGATGATATTAAAGGCGTTGTAAATTACATAAGTACAGCATTGCATAAGAGAATATTATTATAGTAAGCAGCAAACAATATTAAATTTGATGGGATGTTGCATATTTTGACCTTTGGGAATTGTTGTGGGAACATTTATGTAAAAAAAAAGTTCATTATTATATGGTTTTATTTACTTGAACGAGAAATAGGATAAATCTGCTGATTCGCAGAGTTTTAAATAATAATGTTATTCTAAATGCATCCTGTATTATTCTGTAAGTTTCTCATTTAATAAAATAATAAAATGGTGACGATGAACGTGGAAATAATTATTACGGTATTAATTAAAATTAAAATTATTATATATCAAAAATACAAAATCATTAATGTTTATCAAAACCGTGATCGTTTTCTAATAAATGATTTGCAAATTCAGAAAAACCATGACGATGGAAAGGTTTTTCCGAAACATGTAGGTGTAATTAATAAATATTCAAGTAGATTAAAACAAATAATATTTTTACTCCCTTTTTTAAACTCGTAGCGTCTGCTTGTCTAGTTGTCGTCTTGTCTGCTTATCTGACGAAGAAACTTTGGATCGATTTTTAACCCTTTTCTCGTGATCCAATCGAGCTGAAACTTTGCAAGTAGACTTGGGGCTACGATCAAGAAGATCCATGAAATTTTCGTTAAAAAAATTAATAATTATAGTATAATTTCGGATTTTTAGAAATTTTAATGGTTTTTTCAAATTGGATAATATTGGTAATAAAGTTTGATTACTAGCAACGGCGGCCCGATAACGTCGCGGAATATTTTTTAAATTTGAATTACTCCGTCGGTATACATAATAGGTACTTCACTACGAATTTCTAAAATCTAAATTGACTGACAAATGTTTTTAGAATTTAATCTTCAAAGCATGAAGTGTCTTATCAAAGCTCACAACATCTGACATTTTAGAAATATATTAAATTACTGTAAGTTTAGTGTTATATTATATGTTTTAATTCGTCTTTAATTGTTGTTATATTTTACAAAGAAAGGGTATAATAAAAACTTGGTTTTTATGGGTTAGTTTTTTTTTTAATATATCGCTTCTCCACACAATATGGCGTCTCTCATGCGGTATGATCGCGACAGAATAATAAAATATTAATGTGTAAATTGCGCGTATTTTGTACCCAGCCGGGTCGTGCATTTTTATTGTGCGGGAAACTTTTATTATTTACATTAAATGGTGGTTGGCTCCTATAGCTGTGATGGAGCGGCATAAAACATCCCTTTTGTTTGAAAAAAGACATGTTTTACGGGACATTTTCAATTCAAACGGAAAGTTTAAGTCAACCTCGCATCCACGCCTCACCCGGTGTCCATTTGCTTTTTAATGGCTGTCTATTGGATCCGTGAAATAATTTAAATGTTAAATTTTAACCATTTTTCAAAATGTCAATACTGTATCACGTTTGAACCCCGCACGATCCTTTGGCATGCTCGAAAATTTTTATGTATAATAAAGCAAATACATCCCTTATTTATTAGTATATTCACGTGGTAAGAAGCTTCAAAAAATAATATTTTTTAACTTGTTTGTAATGTATTGAACATTTTCAGGATTTTTTTAATAATTGCGTGACAGATTGATGACGTATAAATGCGGTAGTTCATTCTTACATCAGGATACTAGAAGATGGCCTCCCAGAGTTCTGAAATGGAGACCTTGGGAAAATAAAAGACGCATCCGATGATATTGTCGCTGTGGGGGGAAAGAAATGGCTACAATTAGCCAACAACAGGGAAGAATGGAAAAATAAGGAAGAGGCCTATATCCAGCAGTGAAAAGACGAAGGCTGATGAAGAAGAAAGAAGAAGAAGTTCTTACATCTTCGTAGTAACGAATGTTCCCCTGGGACATACTTTGACCAGAAGAACGGTAGTGTTGATTTCGATATTTATCAATCAATATATCATACTCAATCAATCAATCAATATTTATATAAAAAGAAACCCGTGTTTCCCTACCCGCCAAGTTTTCTCCACAACCAGCCACAACCACCCACCGGTGGTTACGGTGGTGGATAGCCCTTGGTGTCACATCGAAAATAAGAGAGTTTGGTGGGGATGGCTGAGCGTGGGTGGGAGTGGGTGCCGAAAATGTGCTTTCTAGCACATTATTTTGTTATGGGAAGGCCGCAAATATTTCAGATTGTTTCAAAATAGACGCGCTGACTGTGTCGGTGACTCTAGAAGGTTCCGGAAAAACCTGCTCTAAAATATTCTGGATGGAGAAGGTTCTAAAAAATTTCCGAAAGTTCTATAAGGTTCTAAACTGAGTGGCGGAATGTGTCGGTATGTCTAGAAGGTTCCTGTACATTCGAATTTATTGAAAGTTCTGGAAGAAGAATGTTATAGAAGGTTCGCGAAAGTTCTATGACGATCCAAACAGTGTTCTAAAAATCTACGCGTGAGAAGCCGCGCGGGCACAGCAAGTATCTTTGTACAGAAAAATTAAGTCTATCAAAATTCTTCTATCCGATAAATTAAGAATAAAAGATCCTTCATGAGCGAGTTGTAATTTTTTGATGTATGTATTTTTTTTTTTTGAATTCGATGAAAAGATCTATAAAAGTGAGAGTGATAAGATTGACATGTTAGAATTCTAACCTCTCCGTCTACCACTGCGGAAAAACGGCATGTCGATAGGAAATCGAAGTATCTGCCTAGTCTGTCAGAAAACCAGTCAATAGGGATGATTTTTTAAATAATTCTTCGTCTTGATCCCCTTGTTCTACTAGGATCGGGGGCCCAAATACTCGAAAAGGTGACAAGATTTTTAAAATAAATTAATTTATATGAAAAGAAAACACTTCGTTTAAAAAGCACTATTAATTATTGATAAATCAACACGCTTCAGTGCAATGGTACTTTCATCAGGATGCAATGTATTCTAAAATTAATATTAATTATATGATAATGGAAATAAGTTACTCATTACACCTGATGATGATGAGAGGGACTGCTCTCGAAACTATAGTTATGATATATATAACTCAACGTATGTTCATTACAATGTTTAATTTAATGTAAATTTAAACAATCATGTTGCACCACAAAGTTACTTACTGCCTTATTAATCAATAAAATGTTGTTATTTTTATTGATAATATATAATTTTGCCTCAAACATTTTTGCATCAATTAAGGAATTAAATTATTTTGTTGTTGCAATATTACCTACCTAAAAGTGTTTTAAAAATGTAAAATAGGTTTGGGATATGGTTCTAATTTCGCATTTCCTGAAAGGGAACAAGAAATTATTTAAATTCGCCCTTGAATATATATATATATATATATTATAATATATATATATATATATATATATATAGTATAAATTTAATTTTTTTTAAAAATAGAGAGTGAACACGGAATACGTGTCACATCAATATTCTTACTATTTTCAAACTAAGCTAAACGCTTGTGTTATGAAAATAGGGACAAAACTTGCTAGTCAGCGACCTTTGCACGAGTGGATGTCCAAGCCACACCACAAGCTACTCTATATCTAGATATTAATTATATATATATATATATATATATCGTATAATAAATCTGTTGGATGTATATTCCTACAAAAATAGCAAGTAAAAGAGTACGTGTTTAACGAACTTTTTATTTTAATAAATGTTATAATTAAAAAAAACCTTCCAACAATGAAAAGCATGTAAAACTTCAACATTTTCAGAAACGAAATGATTTATTTTTTATTTTGTGAACATAAATGGCTATTAAGCCTTTAAAGGTATACATTACAGATAAATATTGAATTCACAGAAAAAGTAGAGTAAAAATAATGAAAAAGTTAGTAAACAGAATATATTCATTTATTAATAATACACGACTTGTGTCGGGCTTTTAAATAATATGACACAAAAAATGTTTAAAAGCATTTCTATCTAAGTACATAAAAATAAAAAAAATAAAGAATGTCAGCAATATAAATGCAATACCTAAGTAATATATATATAAGGAAATAAAAATGAAAAAACATTTGCATGAGAAATCTATATACAGGGTTATTTGGAAAACATTAATAACCTCGCAGGACTATATTCCTGCCTTGATTATGAGTCGAAAATGTACAAGCTATCGTGACCTAATATCAATAGTTATGGAAATATGCGACATCAAAGTTAGTATTTTTTTTTAATATTTCTGACTTATTTTTGGTAAAACGTTGGATTATCATTAAAGTAACTTATATCGATTATGAAAAGTTCGTTCGTTTTAATACAAGTTAAATAAAATGTTAAAAACCCTGAAAAATCCAATTGGAATGTTTTCCAATTGGAATTCGAAGGTTTTTATTATTTTTATTTTTTTTTATTTAATATTAAAACTACATTTAAATCATAATACATTTGTCTATTACAATCTACTTATACACATGTTTTTTTATTGCTTTGCCTCTCCAAAAATGAGACTTGCTCGTGTGTTGGGTGAGGGGCTTACACTTTATTAGTTTATTTTGGATTTGGCTTATTTGTTCCTTAGCTATGTCTTGTTATGCATTGTCAAATTGTATCGATCTAAAGTGTTGGTTTATTTTTTTCTTTAATTGTTGTAAGTCATCGATTTTCTTAATATTTGTAGGTAGGTTATTGAAGTTTTTTATGCCCAAGTATATGTAGTTTTGTTGACACAGTTTGGTATTATATTTTGGGATTTTAAAATTATTTTTGAATCTTAATGATGTGTTTTTTTCAAATTTATCAGTTATGTTTTCTTTAATTAGTTGTATAATTGACGTTTTTTTGTAAACATTCTCTAATTTTGGAACTTGGAATTTAGAGAAAAGTAATTGTGTAGAGAAGGTTTTTCTTTTTTTTAATATTACTTTTATAATTGATCTTTGGATTACTTTCACTGTGTTTATGATGTTATTATACGCCCCCCCCCCCATCCAATGATTCCATATTGGAGTAGTGCATAGACAGAAGCGTAATAAACCATTTTTAAATTATCTATGGTTATTGTGTTACGCAATCTTATGAACATATATATGCATTTCCTTATTCTTTTGACCAACTCGCTAATGTGGCTGTGCCATTTTAGGTGTTGGTCTATTATTACACCAAGGTATTTTAGTTCTCTTTTAGATTCTAGGGTTGAACATTTGTCATTGCAGTTAGTTTTTTTGCAGTTGGTGTCATGTACAATAATTTGTAAATTTGAAGGGATTTTATTTGACTTGTATTAAAGGAAATGAATTTTTCATATCCAGTATAAATTACTGTAATGATAGTCCAACATTTTACAAAAAATAAGTCGGAAATATTGAAAAAAAATGCAAACTTTGATGTCGCATATCTCCATAACTATTGGTATTAGGTCATGATAGCTTGAACATTTTCTGCTCATAATCAAAGCAGGAATGTAGTCCTGCGAGGTTATTAATGTTTTACAAATAACCAACCTTGCATATATAAAAATTCAGCCTGTGTACGTTTTTGATCGCAAAACACGAAAATAAATCGGCCGATTTAGTTGAAAATTGGACACACCGCAACGTTGCATTCGACTACGAACGTGTTTACATCTATAAATACTAAACAATGTCTGCCTGTCTGTTCTCTATACAAATCTACATCGTTTGTCTCTCTGACCCAAATTTTGCATACTTATTCTTTAGGACCCGGCGGGTAACATAGGCAACATTTCCCCCCTTTCCATTTACCCCTCCCCCTCCCATCACGTATTTTCCATACAAATCTCTACCGTTCAACCGATCTGACCCAAAGTTTGCATACTAATTTTTTAGGACCAGGCGAGTAATATAGGCAACATACAAAAAAGTAATCAAAACAATAAAAATCCTAAAACTTCGATATCTCGGACATGTGATGAGACATCCAGAGCAAGATTGCCGGAAGTCAGGACCCTGAAAGAGAAAGAACATGACTGGGAAACCTGGGACAGTGGTTTGACTAGTCAACTGTGGAGCTATTCCGGGCCGTATAAATAAAGTTCTCATAGCCAATGATAACCAATGATATCCAACGTGCGTTGAACGAACGGATAGAGCATAAAAAGAAAAAGAATACAAAGTATATCAAGCTGCAAGGTGACTGTGTTGTGAAATAAAATAAATAAAATAAAAAATTCCCTAACACAAATACTTGTCACACAGCCCTTGTATAATTTTAATTGTATTTTGATTGATTAATGAAAAATTTAAATAAATAAATATCGTCTACGCAGCGAGACGTTAAACGCCCTATAGGTCACTTTCTCTCTAATGGATACCATTTATGAATATTATTTGTCCGTCCATTATCAAAATTTTTGTCCGCTTTTAGCCTTTTACCCTTTTGAGTACACAATGTCAACCTTCGCCTTTACGCTTTGTTTCTTACTAACTGTGTAAAACGCTTAATTGTTAAACAGACAGTTTGTTTGAGATTTTTGACAGAACCGTCACTCAATCTGACAAAATGCAAATAAGCATCATTTACAAGAACAGAATTCACAATCACAAGTGCCCTCTAGAAAAGGTGGAATAAAATATTACCCACCCCTTAGACCTTGCCGTGAACTTGGTTTCAAAATAACAGTAAGTTTTTCGTATCCAAACCCTCAATGGAAATCCAGTGGCGCACACAAGGTAAAGACTTAGGTTGTTCCCGACGCAAATCGCCGGAATCAGGAGGAGGTTGGGGCGTGGATGTGACGGGAGTCAGGAAGGGAAATGAGAGTAGTTGGGGGGAACGAGATGTAATGTATACTAAAAATTCAAATTGGAAGAACATACATAATCAAAAAAGAATATATGTAATAAAGAATGGATCCCAGAGACGGTTTGGTCACGTGGAACTGATGAGTGAGGAAAGGAAGGTAAATAAAAATTATGAGGCAAGTCTTGAATAAGAAAGCGTCCGCAAAAGACTTAGCATGACCACATAAATCAAATACTGGGAGGTTCTGTAAGAAGTTTCAAAAACCAAATAGAATAATGTATGAAAGGGATGAAGCAAATTGGTGTGCTGGGATAGAAGTTTGTGGTATTTTATCTTCTCTGCCTACCCCTCTGGGAAACGGCATGATACTCAGTTAGTTGGTTAGTTCTATGAGTATGATATTATCTACTGTCGTGTCGTGATTTTTTTGAAAATGATTAAACTACCCTCGCTCTATGAGCGAAGGGGAAGACGTTGCAACCTCAATATCAAAATAATTACCTTTCGAGGCTTCCCGAAACCCGCAGACTGCCAAGTGATAACTATCTCGCCGGGCGGGACGTGACATATCGACGGAACGGAAGCGGAACCACCGCCATCTTAACGTTAGCTTTGTGCAAGCGCAGGCAGGGGCGCAAATCACATTTAGAGAATTGATCTCCAACTCGATAAATTTTATTTATACATTTTCTTTTGCTTTTGACGTAGACTTATGCAGCGCAATGTACTTTCTTCTACCCTTCGAGATCCTGAGCCTTGTTTAGCGAGGCTCTAGTCACGTCTCAGATTTGGTTAGGCCATCTCGTTGGAGATCGACCTCTTCCTCTCCGTTCTTGTGCGTTCCCAGTAATCACCGATTTTCATTTAAATTTATTTATATATTGTAAAAAAATTCTAAATACATATTAATACAAATAAAACTGTCTATCTTTTATTATTGTGTAATTTTATATTATGTTCTCTTTCATAATTACTGGTATATTGTTGTCTCACTTGTTTGTAATTTGTCTCTCTATCTCTCTATATGTTGTCATTATCGAGTAATTTAATATTATGTCTGTTTCATATGTACACGTATATTGTTGTCTCTCCTTTTTCTATGTAATTTTATATTTCATCTCCTTCATTAAGTATATATAAATGCACTGCTTTGTATTTATTGTTTGTTATTAAGTTGCCCTGATGAATCTTAAGTTTAAGCGAAACCGGTTGGCATAATAATAAATCGTGGTTTAATACAAAGAAAAGTGTTTTTATTTATTTTAACAAAAAGATTATTTCACAATATTTTTATATGTATATTATGAGAACACAGTTACTGGATTTTGTCCACGGGGGGATACTTATTAATTAAGATAAATTATACAAGTCTCACAGAGACGAAGCTATTTACACGGGAAACGTATGTGGAAGTTTTATAGGATGATCCAGTGATTATGACCTCTGTGAGCGGTCTTAAGTGATCACTTTGCACAGTGTAACGTTCACCAATTCTACCGTAAGAACACTGAGTCAGCAGTGAACAGGGTACAACGACTTGATAATAACGAAATGACATCCGACAAGGAAAGTCAGGACCAGCAGACGGTCACCTGGTGCAGGAGAGCAGCACGCCAGAGGTTGGGATAAATCCCTCCCTCAGCCAGAACTAGAAAACCCCTCTCAGTAAAAAACAGAATTTACTTGTCAAAAAATCGTTCATAAATAAAATAAAATAAAATTCCCACCGGGATACCCACACTCTGACAAACTCACGGAAGCTCCATGTTCCGAAGTTCCACGCATTCCGAACCAAGTCAACGTTTGAAGTACGTTGACCAGGTGCAATCATACCCGAACGTAACACACCTTCAATCAATCTTACATACCCAGAGGATTTTCTGACGTTTGGGCCAAGATCGAAAAGCTTCGATCTGACTCCCCAAAATGTCCAGAGAACATCTGCACCGTGTAGCGAAAATCCAAGGTCGGAAAATACCTCCTGCCTTTTTCCTATATAGCCAACCTCTGGAGAAAGGAATAAGTCCATCTCTCGGTTGTGGCCGTGTCCTTTATTTCTTGTCACTTTTCACTAGCAAGTCTAAGACTCAACAGCTGGAACCGCTCATGATCCGAAAACCTCTTGGTCCTACCAAAGAAGTTGATCTCTAGGCTAAATTCCTGAACTTCCAAATCCATAGAATCCCCCCGCCATAACCGGGAGGCCCTCACCAAATACAATCAGGTAAGCCCCCAGGACTAGGAAGAATCTGTTGTCTGGGATCCTGGAAAGTAAAACTCAAGAATATTCTCCTTGATTTTATTGTTCCATATAAATTACATTTATATATCGCAACAAGATATAAACAGCGATTCCGATTAGCTCTCCAAGTCCATGCTTCGTGATAATAACCACCGTGCGCCCGCACTGCGCATCCTTTTTATCCCCTTTTCTCTCTCCATCTCCCATCTCTTTCATGCGCTCAGACGTACCTCCATCCTGATACATTACAGACTCATAGGTTCAAATTCGTAAATAAAACTTGTGAAAAGGTAATATTTTCAAGAAAAATTAGAAGTTTTAGTCTCGGATTATTTTTGCTATTGCATTATGCCAAATTGTGGACAAGAAATTTTAAGAATACGTACTTTGGAAAGGAGATATGTAGTGTTGTACTCGTTACGTGTCGTAACATACCGAGTACAACACTATCTATCTCGTCGTATAGTCGTCTTTTTAGAGGTGCATCATTCTTCAAACAACGGAATATCGTGGGTGCGCGCCCAATCGCTTCCATCCATTTCAAAAGATAACAAAGAAACTACAGAGGTGTTAAAGTATGTCTGTGCTACTCTAACAACAAGAAGTAAGATAAAACAGAAAGGCGCCACAATATTTACCGCTGTACTTTACACATCCGGACGTACGTACAAATTTATCTTAGAATTACATCTTTTTTAATATTTGTCTAATCGTAAAATCCACCCCTCCTTATAGTGGAGTTTACAGAGGAGATTATATGAGACCGTTTGTGGAAGAATGAAATACACAATGGTATATTTATCTGAAACCTATTTTTGAGAAAAATTTTATAATTTATTAATTTTTATTTTTTTAATTTGATATTTTTTTATTTAATTACAGTAAGATATTTGAAATATGTGAAACATATTAACAGACGTAACAATCAAATATTTTACGAGCCACCTCTCTAAGAAAGTAGAAATGTTCGCGTTTAGAAAGGAGTTTCTTACAGTGTAATTAATAAATCAAAGTTATGTAATTCAGTCTATTTCAGATATGTTAGAAGTACAAATGAAATATTTAATTGAAGCAGGTAACAAATAACTATTTTTAAAAATGTGTGACTTTTATTACGAGTATATGACCTGCCCAATCTTACAAATAGGATTATTTTATTAATCTAAATTGCATAGCGCAATTTTTGTAAAAAATTCACCTCACGTGCAATGAACGAAACTCGCGCTAAAGAAATCGAAAAATGAATATTTGATATTTGTCACTCACTTTAAACTAAACGTCAGATGGTCCACCTTGACGGAATATGGTAAATATCTAAAATGCAAAATAAATAATAATAATAATAAACAGAACATAATCAAGCCTAAAGTAATTTTAATATTAAAAAAAATTGTTTCCACGAAACTATCAACATCTCACAATCGACAGTAGGTTAATTTTAATTATGACATACTTTCAAAACATGTCTCTATAAATTCCCTGTTTAAATTGCCAAATCTACGTTTCTTGAGCATTGCCCATTAGGTAAATGCGGGAGTTTGATCTTACATTTTCGCAGTAAAATATTCAACAGAAATATTATGTTTATTAGAATCCGTAACTTACAGAAACGACAGTATTACTAGTTCGATATTTGCAATAGCGAATTTAGATTCTTTGCTTGTTAAATGTCAATTATTACTTTAATTTTATTAAAGTTCATTAAATACAATTAAAACGAGATTTCTTTTTTTATATATAATTTTCATTTATCTTTTATTTAACTTATAAAAATTACATTTTAAATTAAAAGGTAACTTAAAGTAGCTGCCAATTCATTCAATGGTACCGTTTCATTCAATGATGACCATTTCTAGAATTTATAAAACTTACGTATTATTTGAAATAAGCTTTATAAATCTGTAGAGTAGCTTGTTGGTCTTGTGGTTAGGACACTGGCCTCGTGATCCAAAGGTTGCGGGTTCGAACCTCACTCCAGACTAGCAAGTTAGTCCTATTTTCATAGCACAAGCGTTTAGCTTAGTTTGAAAATAGTAAGAATATTGATGTGACACGTATTCCGTGTTCACTCTATTTTTTTTTTTTTAAATAAAATTTTAAAAAATTAAATTAAAAAAAATTTCCACCTTATCTTTCATTTTATATACGTGTATAAATAAATACTAAATTTTTAAATAAAGAAAATTGCTGTGTTTGCTGCCAAAAAGTGCACATTGCTACTTTTGCTATTTACATAATTAGATATTGCTGTCTTTTCTATGATGTTTCAGTCTAAAATCGACATCGCTTCTCACTTTAAAGTGAGCTGTAATTGTATCCTTGGGGATTGATTGGTTGAAGTAGAACTACTACCTTTGCTTTAAATAATTATTTGGTAACTTAATTTTGTAAGGAACATAGCTATATTTCTTATAAAATCTGGAATTTAATACATTATAAATTATTTATTCTTTCTGGATTTTTGCTAATATTTAAAATAAAAATATTTCTTCATACTTGTATCTCTACGTGCTTTTTCCATCTTTTTTCTTTTTACTTATACCACTTTGATTATCATGTTTTATTTATTACTTTCTCTATTTTTTTTTACTATCGTTCTTTTCTGTTTTGCTTTGATTTTAATATTTCTCGTTATGCGTGGATCTCTGTAATTGGTCTACCGATTGTTCAATACATTGTGTCATTATAATAAATTGTTCCTCTAAGATTCCTAAAATAAATAATAAATCACTCCTCGGTGTCTGCTTACGAAACATTTTAATTTTTCTTATGGATATTACTGCCATTGCTTTTATACTCCCCATATGTAGTCGGTAACAGTATAATATATAGCTTATGCCTACTACGTGCCACTGCTGGCATCTGAGGTTGTAGCGCCATGCACATATATAACTCGAAGTCGGTTTCCCTACTCGCGCACCGCCAGCGACGAGAGTATGAATTGCATCTGAATCAAAGTTGTGACACAACCTATAAATTTCGTCCACGTGTCTTGAATCGTTCGAGCGTTTTAGCGCGGGAGTTTGAATTTTGAGGCTATTTTTCTTTTAAAAGCAAAAGTGAGAAGATGAATCGATGTATTCGGGATGTATTAAAGACGCATATCAAGTGCACCATGGACATCGATACGCACAAATGTTTCCATACTACAAGAACTAAAAACCAAGAAAAAACTCAACCACTTGTCTGTCTGAGGCGAATCCTTACATTATTTGGACGTCTTGCCGTGGATGACCGTGGATGATAGAGGCCCATTGTCCCTTCATGCCACTCCCATCGAGCAAAATACCCAATCAGAGCTACGTGCGGGCACCAACGATATGACCAATCGGATGCCTGATGTGGACGACGACGTCCCAGTCGTCCGCTGTCACACCGACCACTCTTTTGCCGACAGCCGTAGCCAACACCGCTTATTGTATTGTACTCCGGGAGAAACCTTTTGTGACTGTGTAGCATTAAACCCCAGTTTATAATGGTGAGTATTACAAATCATCCTGTATCTCTCCAGCCATCCTGCACTTGCTTGTCACACACAAATATATACAGTAAACGCGCACTTAACATAATTTCATTTCATGTGCCAATCGAGATTACCTTTCTCGCAGTTGGTCGCACGCATTCACCCGTAAAAATACAATTATCTGGAGAAACTTCTTATCCTTGGCCACGTCAAGGGTTGAAAAAGAAGATCTTGCATCCTGAGATCGACGAAGAGAAAAACACTCCTCTGGAGCCACCGCTAATATCTTCAGAATGTCGGAAAGGATGGAAAAGATTATTCAAGAGGGTTGGAGGTCATGAACGTCAGAAAACTGTCATGAGGGACCGACTTGGATGATGTAGTCATATCAAGGGAAGGCATATAAGGCCACCACCTGTGGATATGCACCACAAAAGCGCTGTATTAACTATAATCTCGTATTGAGTAGGTATATTATCACAATATCGTGGCGGTATGAGACAAATAAATTAGTTAATGTTTTATTTGTTCACCAAGGACACGAATTTAATTGGAACACTGCTCTTTAGTTCGCACAATTTCGCATTAATTTTCACTAATCTCTCGTCCTTAGGGGCACTGTTTACTATTGAACGCCTCCCTTAATTTATTGTCGCTTGGTCATACTGAATCACCACTTGTTGCTTTTTATCTCTGATTTCGCTTTCTGTGGTCTCGTCTCGTCAAAAACAACTATGTCAGCCGCGCGCCTTGTGCGTAATTTGTATCCGCCCGAATTCTAGAAACATCTCGCGTTTTTTGGTGTATATAGGTCTCTTCCAGAATATTCCAGTCCGCTCGAGAACCTAACTTGAGTACTTTATTTAGCTAACGCCACTCATAATTCCTGTTATTCCTCTCTGTAAAACAAGTTTAATACGGAAATGTCTGACAGGTTCGAGTTATGGAAGCGGTCCGTCTGATACATTCACTGCCATTGAAGCATATTCCTATATTTAATTTTACGCTTCGTGTTCCTGCGTATTGGACCGTGGAAAATGCAATATTTTTATTGCACTTATTGACTTAAACGTCTTTCCGTCTGTCCGGGTGAGTTCAGCAAAGGAGATGCTCACGTGATCGTGCAGCAGCGAGCCCCGTCTCCATGGCAACCCGGCGAGGAGGCTGCTGGGCTCACGATACACTCTCGCAGCTAAAATAAGACAACCCCCGCACACACACACACACTTCTAGGATGAATAAACACAAATGTTCTTTGACACATTATCGAAGCATGTTTGAAATTATTATTCGATTACATTAGAATAAGTGTTATAAAGCAAGTGAATCAAAAATAAATTTAAAAATGCAGAATATTTTGAGATTGTCCAAATTTTTTCAGAACACAGTACTGGATTTTGTAACAGAGACATGAATAATCAAGGTAAAAAAAAACTGGTCTTAAAAGGAGTTAAAAAATTAAAACGATATTTCAGCGTATAATGCGAAAATTCCAATCAAAAATAGATATCTCATTAGTAACATCTCTGGTTAATTAAAGGGAATGAAAAATCTTTGGATGCTAGTCGCGCTAATGATTATTACAACATACATATGAAACGAGTTGTAAAACTTAAATATGTACAAAATCCAAAAATTTGACAGACGTGGTATTCTATCGTGGGTGAAATATTGTGTAGAATGATCACCTAAGCCAGCCGTACGATAGGTCGTAAGTTCTATGATCACCCAATGACTTCCATACCTACTTTTCCATAAAAAATATAGTTTCGACTCTATGAGATATCTATAAAATATCTTGATTAACAAATGCTTTTAAAATAGGGTAAAAATTTCACAGCAAGAAGGTGAAGGAATGAGGAACATCTGGAATTTACGAGAACCTGCTAGTAAACACTGGAAACGTCTGGATAACAGCATTAGCCAATATAAATACGACACACGGGAGTAAGGAGAGAAGTTGTTTTCCATGCGCGTTGACAGGCGATAACAAAGCGAAGGTAGCCGCGAGCGACGGGTCAGGCAGGCAAGCAAGAAGCCAGTGGTGCCAAGCGAGCGGTAATTCGACAACGATTCTATAAAGTTCTTAAGTAACTAAATAAAACCGAAGCGAAATTAATAAGTGCGAAAATTGATGGAATATTCTAGTGAACAGTGAATAAACTGTTAAAACGAATATAAAGTGTCTATTTAAGAGCGATAAATTTGCGAAGCAGTTTAATTTAAGGAATAGCGTTACATTTAATAGTTATAAGTAACCTTGTACGTAAGTTTAATTAATTATTCAGTAATCAATGAATCCTGTATTAAATCCCAGCGTTTTCATTAATTCCTCCTGCAGCCACGACACGTAACAATATATAAATATAGCACTTGTCTAAAACCTTCATCGTTGTTGCATCAATGATCAATGTTGATGACAACAACGATGACAACAACTGTAGTTGTGTAGTCATAAACTCACAAGTGGTCTTAGACAAGTGCTATATTTATGTATAATTATAATATGTCATTCTACAAAGATAACGCCAATTCAATAAATAATATAACTCTTTCTACCCTCTCTTCACCAAACATGTCCAGCCACGTTTCAACTTCTCTATCTTCAAAAAAAACATTTATATGCTATAAAGCGTAATGTGATGAAAATCTATGTTGAAGTTTAGCCTCTTTCATACCCTTCAAGTAAAGAAATCGGATCACTGCTCTTTGTTGCTCTCTGTGCAAACTGCTAGCGGAGCAAACTAGTTTACACTTTAATAGTCGGTAGGTGAATTACGCGATTGGGATCAAATTTCGCACACGTAACCGCATTCGTACCAACAGTAAGCACACATGCGCAGAAGGCAGTATGACAACCCTGAAGGTGTGTTATGTCGAAAGTGTAGATAATTTTTGACTCCCCATTGTACTTAGGAGGTGGATGAGCCCTCCGGTTTTGGATAGAGTTGAACTCAAAGGTCACCACTCCGTTTGTAGAGTCGGAGATCTCTGCTGTGGTTAATGATGCAAAAGTCGCGGTGTTTGAATAGTATTTATTGGAATGTAATAATGATAGAAGTACAATAATTGTAGGTACACAATAATAAATCGATAGATGACGATAGAGATTGGAATGTAATAATGATAGAAGTACAATAATTGTAGGTACACAATAATAAATCGATAGATGACGAGAGCTTCCGCTCGATAGGTAGCTTCCCAAGAAGTGAGGCTTCGATCGGGGAGCACTTCGCCGTTAGAATGACAATGAAAGAATGACTGGGCGAGTGAGATACTCGGCTCTGCAGGCGCCGGCTTATATAGTGATCCAAAACAAAGGCTCGGGGTTGTTATGATTTCGTCTTTACTCGGCCGCGCGTGTAGATATTTAGTTTAGATCAAGATGAGTTTCCTGGCTCTCCATGCCCCCTGCTATACATTGCCTTTGTACTCGGTCATTGGTCCGGCTTATTTTGTCGCCTGTTTGCTGTCCTCAGCGTTCTTGCCTCGGCCTACATATTGAGGGCGACGGCTTGCCGTTTTCGATGTCAACGATGTACTCACATTCTTTAATGTCTAATAAAATAGCTATCACACAGAACGTGTAAATGATTAGTTCACAATTCTGATGTCAGTCTATGCTACATGGTTCATCCATCCATCCATCTTCATTAACCATCCATTTTGGTGGATCCTAGTTGCCTCTGGCTGTCATTTTCCAGTTTTGCTGCCCCAGGGCCCAGCAATCCGCAACGACACCATTTAACCACCGCAGTTTTGGTCTTTGGTAATTATGTATTATTATAAACATGGTTTATAATTACACATAATTATCCCTCTGTGGACAAATTCAGTAATTGTGTTCTGACAACATACATATAAAAATATTGTCAAATATGTGCTGGTTTACAAAAGGAATTAAAAAATTTTAAATAATAATTTTCCTCCTTATCCTAGTGCATGTGTTAAATAATTCGGCAGAACATCATATAAACATTAAAAATAATATTGCTTAATATTCAACTTAAAAAATATAGAGGTATCATAACTGCGAAATCCATGTATGTAAATGTCATGGAAAGGACTATAGATGTCAATAGCATAGACCATTCGAATATATGAACGAAACTGATTTAGAACCTACATATACACATAAATAAGATTAAAAAATTTGATAAATTATGAATGTTCTTACGGTGAAATTTGTGAACGTTGCATTGTATAATGTAATCATTTAAGCCAGCTCGTACAGGTCATGTGCCTTGGGCCATTTTATAAAGACTTTCATACACGTTTCCCATATAACTAGCTTTGTCTCTGTAAGATTTCTATAAATTATCGATTTTAAAATATAATTAAAAAATATAAATTGTTACACTTTCTGTCACTCAAGCTATAAAGAAGCTAGATGGCGCTGCTCCACGGCCCTAACTCGCGAACCCATATATATATATATATATATATAATATATATACATATATATATCTATATATATACATAGATATATATATTTATATAATTTTATACATAAGTGTTAACAATGTTGATAAAACATTAATATTTAAACAAATTTTGTCAACAGCCCTTCCTTTAACCAGTTTCCATTGTAATTACTCTGTGCCTGCAGGACATAAGCCCTAAATCACCCTAAAAAACTTACATACATGTTTCTTATATAGACAGATAGCTTCGTCTCTCTGAAACTTCTATAATTTGTAAGTGGCGAAAACAAAGTTCATTTTTATTAATTTCATTAATTACGAATACTAGCTTATCATCGCGGCTTCGCACGCGTTGATTTTTAGTAACTTTTTGTTTTATTTTATCAATTTGTGTGTATTTACCTTAACAAATGGATATATGTTTCCAGAGACTTTTTCATAGAATTTTTTGAGATCTATAACTTCTCTATAGAAAGTATTTAAATATCTCTTACCGTTCATAAAAAACGCATCGCTCGACCATTTTTTTGTCGACTTTAGTTGTAAAGTGGGTCACCATGAAAAGCTCTTTTATTTTAACGTCCACCCACAAAGCCTATGTCCACCCACAAAGTCCATTCTAAATATTGGTGAAAGAATTTCTTAAATCGGATGAGTATGTAGTTTCGGAGATTACCTCCTACATCCAAACTTACAAACTTTACCTCTTACCTGTATTAGTATAGGTTAATTTTTTTTGATACATCTAGTAATTAAAATGCACCGGGTAATGTTAAATCTCAGTGACGGTGGAGGAGCTCCACGGAAATTTACGGGACATTACGTGGCCATTTAGCTTTTTTTTGCCAGTAAAATAAAAATTTAATATGTACGTACCCTAATAAGTGTCATAAAAAATATTAATCATCTCCTTGTGAAAAATCACCCAATCTACCTAAAGTTCAGCTTTGCAGGGTGGTGCAACCCCTTAAGTTAAGGTTTAATGAAGACTAACATTCGCCTGAACATAAATTATTCATAAAAATAATATTGAAATTGGAAATTTCATTTCCTGTAAGCGATAAAAGTCATTATTGACTAAATTAAATGTAATTTCGAACGTTCGTACGTATTGGTTGTGGACTCTGCTATCAATAATAAATCAACGTCCCCGCTGACTGAGTTGGTCTGCCTACTGATGCGGTTAATCATGAATATGTCGACAGAAACAAAAATACGTTGCGCTCTTTAAAACATTGTTTTAGTACACCGCACGTTGCACAGGGGTTGCTAAATAATATTTTAATAAAATTATATTGGCATTTTTTATATCTGATTATTAAGTTAATTGTGTTAGGGATATTGGTGAATTGAAAACCGTTAAATAATATTAGATTTGCGAACGATACAGCACTATTTGCAAACAATGCCTAAGACATTCAAACAACACGAATGAAATAATTAACAAATATGGCCTGAAGATGAACATTCGCTAAAAAAAATTGCTAATAGCATCGAAAAGATTACTTGCGACGCCAAATATAATCATCAAAAATGAACCCCAAAATAAGTACTTTAGAGTAATATAAACATATATATTCTATTCTACCTGTCGATGAGAACATCTAAAGTTCTCAAAACTAGTAGTGAATACTGAAACTCAATAGTGATCTTATACAAGTGTTTTATTTACATAACAATAAATTAATAATAATCCACACACATTTTTGAGACCACTTAAATTGCTGTGCCCTTAAAAAAAGTAGAAAAAAACTTCGCATATGATGTGTAACATTTGACATCTCACAATTAAAAATATCAATGGAGCAGCACTTATCAATACTGTCTATACTTTTATTTTTAATTGTAAATCTCACAATTAAAAATATCAATTGTGCATGTGTTTAAATGTAACCAAAGCATCGAAAAAATTTTAAAAAAAGCTAATACCTACATATTTATTAATTAGTAAATACATGTAAAGAAAATGTATGTGCATTTATTTATTCTTGAATTTTGTCGCACTAGGTAGGTACCGTTTATCTACATACGCATTTTGTTTAGAAATGTGTTTGATCGATTATATGTTTGTATTTATTTTCATAGATGGCGGTACATATTGTATGAAAACTTTGAATAAATATGTAAAAATAATCACATAAATTACATGAGTTGTTATTGTTTACATTAATGTAAAAAAAATTAAGTATTTATTGGAAGTTTCGAAGATATAACCCAAAATACATCAAAGTTACAACATCTATACGCTTGACACCAGCCTCGCAACATATATACAAAATCAGAAGCATTGGCTGGTAGTGTGCGTCTTCGCTTACAAACGATGATTTTTTGTCCATCGCGCGTGCTCCGCGCGCGCTTATTGGTCAAATGAAATTTTGTCCTTTTTTTACACATCAAAAAATCTACTTTTTCCCCACCCTTACGCGCATAAACCTTGGTCAGCCGTGACAAGTTGACGATGGCGAGGGTATTCAGTCTCTCTAACGACGTTCCAACCAACACGTCTCGTTGCAGTTTCAACCACTCTCTATATTAAAAATTGTTCGGGCGCTTCATCCCCCTCTCTCTTCATCCCCCTCCCTCGGGCTCTCGGGAAAACACGCGCAGCGGGGTGGAAACGGGTGAAGTAGGGAGGCTTCTGGAAGCCATCAGCACTTCTGGTAGCGCTTGTGCATGCGTTACTTTACAAATCACTTTTGTTTTTTCCATTAGTAGAAATGAATTTATTTGTACTGCGTAGAAAAAAATAATTAACAATTTTTAATATACAGGGTTGTATGAAAAATATTAATAACCTCGCAGGACCATATTTCTGCCTTGATTATGAGTCGAAAATGTTCAAGCAACCGTGATCTAATAACAATAGTTATGGAGATATGCGACATCTAAATTTGCATTTTTTTTTCAATATTTCTGACTTTTTTTTGTAAAACGTTGGACTATCATTACAGTAACTTATATCGAATATGAAAAATTCATTCCCTTTACCATTCAAATAAAATAATAAAAACCTTGGAATTGGAATTTCTGCAGGGTTTTTATAATTTTATTTAACTCGTATTGAAACAAATAAAAAAAATTTCATCGATATATGTGAATAAATGTAATGATAGTTCAACGTTTTGTAAAAAATAAGTCAGAAATATTGAAAAAATGCAAACTTGATATTGCGTGGGTAACTCCATAACTATTGATATCAGATCATGGTCGTAATCGAGGCAGGAATATAGTCCTGCGAGGTTTTTAATGTTTTCCAAGTAACGACGGGTATGTTCTGAGAACACAATTATGTACTGGATTTGTCCACTGCGAGATTATTATTTAATCAAGATAAATTATAAAAGTCTCGCAGAGACGAAGCTATTTATATGAGACACGTGTTTGGAAGTCTTTTATACTATGGCCCAGGGCTTACAACCTGTATGGGCTGTCTTGGAAAAATTTAATTCACGTTGTTTCTATCACACATGTTCGCTACGCAGGTAGGTACTCTGGTATTTAGTCGTTAAGTTTGCTCGCAATTGTTGATTGTTCAGGAGAATCACGTCGAAAAGTATAAAATTAAATTATTTTTTTCAACTTTTGCGAAATTTAAAATAAATTAAATTTTAATAATAATTATTAATGAAATTTAAAATGAATTTAATTTGATGAATATTATTATTACTGAAATTTAATTTATTAAGAAATTAAATTTTAATAAATATAATTATTAAGTTCTGCGGGTTAACTATTAAACACAAATACCATAAATATTTTTTTTCCAACAGTACTGGGATGCCATCAAGCGTGTAAAAGTGGTAACAGAGTGTGTTCACTAATTTGATGTGATTGTCGAGTAATTTTCTATCAATTAGGTAATTGGACGCGCCTCCAGAGGGCTTTACGGCTGAATGTGTATACCTGGAATATTGTAAATCCGCTCTGAAAAAACCGTAATTATTAATTTAATATATTATCCATGTCCCCACCCATCTCCTACTCGTCTCGTTATCGTGGAGCTGGTTTTGTTACTGCAACATTTTATGACGAAAATTGATTTCAATTATTCTACAAAATTATACGATTGTTTGGAAGAAAATTGCCAACTGGCAACTAACCCGCCATTATTGTAATGTTATTATTTTTATTTTATAACATTATTTAAGTATTCTTTATTTATTTAAACATAATAAAAGCCTGTCAACCGTAGGGGGCGTAAATTAAAGGTTAGCGTCTTAGCTGAGCCCTAATCTTATTCTTTTCGAGTTTCGAGAGATTCAAGCCTTTTTGCAGCCGTGCAATATAAAGTACAACATTTTTCGCATACATAACATAAAACACGTTTTATAATAATAAACCGAAAAAATAATAGAAATAAAGCACATTTTAAAGAGAAATTTACACATATTAACTGTTCGAAGAATATTTTTTCTTCTCTGTATGAAGGCTTGAACTTTGTGGTGACATTATTATTAAAATAAGACACAAATTACTTTGTTTTCACCACTATATTAGATTAAAAAATCTACATGTTTTGAGAACAATGTTCTCTGATAATAATCCTGATGAAGAGAACATTGTTCTCGAAACATGTAGATTTTTTAATCTAATATAGTGGTGAAAACAAAGTAATTTGTGTTTTATTTTAATTAGAAATTTACAATCTTTATAACATTTTAAAACAAATAAATATATATAAATAATAATTGGTATGAAAATAACCAGTAAAAATTAAAATCTTTAACGCTCTTCGCTTCTACAGAAGCGAAGAGCAACATAACATACCAAAATAGGCGTCTAAAACAGGCGAACAATTTCAAATACCCCGGTGTGATAACATCCCAGGATGGAAAACATGAAAGTGAATTGGATAGGAGGATAGGAGCCGCAAGCTAGGTAGCACGATCCCTGTATTAACCCGTACTTAGAAAAGCGGAGCCCAGCTAGCGAGCAAAGTTGGCAAGTATACAAATCAGTTTTCAGGCCATCCCTAGTATATCGCTAACCCATATCATGCGGATGCCGGCAGATAGACTGCCAAAGCGAATATTCCAGGCAAGACCAGAAGGCAGAAGACCAAGGGGCCGTCCTAGGAGGAGCTGGCGGAAACGGTTGGAGGACTGCTGCGAAACGATGTTGCAATTAAATTGGGCTGACGTCAAGAGCGCAGCCCAAGATAGGAAGAGTTGAAACCTCCTATGCGGTGCAGGGACCCCAAGCCAATAGGATAAGGGATAGAAGAAAAAAAATAATTAAAACCTGTAATAAAATAATAATTCAGATAATTTAACCTAAATGCAAGATAAATAAGCTAAAACGATATAATAATCCAAAAAAGTAATAGATATAAATAAAACACATTTAAAAGAGAAATTAACAAATATGTATAAACAACGATAAGTATAAAATGTGTATACAAAAAGCGAATAAATAGAAATAAATACTTTTCGTGGAACTAATGTGCTCCTCAACATCGTTGAGTTGAGAACACATTTTTTCCGTTTGTTTGCACCGTGCAATTTCAAAATCGTGTAAGAAAAGACCGTGTTAAAACACAATCCAGTATACACATTTGAGAAAAGTTGAAGTATATAATGCGAGGTGTGTACATAGGAACATACCGCATATGCGCCGCATACACAGGGAAAACTACTTAGATGTTCTTTGAAACTCTGTACGACGCAAGCGAATTCCGAAGGTTTGTTTGAATTAACCTTCCCCGTACGGTTATCAACACACATTTATTTTTGCACATAGCCCCTATCCTCACCACAACACACACTCCACTCAACCTTAACCCCAGCCACCTCATCCTACTTCCCTTTTCACTCCCAATCCTATTTATCTTTTTTTTTAAAGTAATTAATTTTATTTATTTATTCTTCTTTTCAATTACATTCTAAAAGTGTTACACAAAAAGTATATAGTTTGTGATGATCCACAGAGATAGTGGGTCCTAATCAAATCGAGCAGACTGTATTTAATGTCGAAATGATGTTCAATTAATATTATAAAGCATTTTATTGTATTTCGATATAAATCGTTCTCCTGGTCACGGTAAGCACTGTGATGATCCCGTTAGATAGAGGGTCTTCCTAACGTATTAACGATGAATTTTGTATTAATAATTTATTTAAAAGGCCGTTGCTTAATCGCCGCGAGTTGATATTTAATTTTAGCTATTATATTCAATTGATTTGCCAACTCCTGGCCGCGGCTAACAATGTGATGAATCCTATGGGGTGACCCGTCAAAAATACGTCGTAGAAAATAATATTAAATAATATAAATTTCATTGCAATGAATAAAGTCATTTGCCGTATGATGTTAGCGAAAATAGTTGTTAAAAATTAAATATTCAATACAGAAATATTACTACTACTAAAATTCAACTTTTCATATGAAATAATGTTCTATACTATCAGAAATTGTTCTATACGATAAATTAACTAAAAATACGTATTAACTGAAATAATTCTAACATCTTGGGTTCGCATACTATATCGATAATACCTAATGCCCCTTGCATTTACCAAGTATATCACCTAAATAGCCACAGCTACACCATCCTGTCCGTCAGGGACGAAACATAAAACACAGTTACATTCCCAAAAGTGCTACCTCTTACGCGACAAAAATACCTATTGCAGTCGGGCTATGAATATGAACTATTTCCGCCTCATAATGGCGCCTGGAACCAATACTAAAAACCTCACTAGAAATAATAAATGCGACTAAAACTCGATAAATACAATATATACTATTCGTAATACGTCGTTGAATTGGCACATGATTCGTCTAATGGATGAAGGACCCAGTTGTGTATCGTAATAACTTCAAATTCTTTTATAGGAGCAGTGTGGAAACAATTGCATAATATTACGTAATAAAACATCTAACGAACCTAATAATCTATACATTTATGTTACAATAAAATACGTTCACTAGAAAGAATTCGTGTATTAGAAATAAAACATTTTCGATTGGAGACAAACCAGTAAAATCGTTCGAACGGCGCAAAGGGAAAAATTCACACATATTAAATAACATTGAAATTAATAATCATAAACACTTTGTATTAGCAAATTCTTACCTTGAATGGTGTCGTTTTAGACGTGTATGAACCTGTTCATATTAATTGCGTGAGAAAATAATACATATATTTGCTATTTACGAAATACGACATTTTTGAAGCGAAACTTCTTTATTAATAAGTAGATAAGGTCTCGGGGATGGTTTGTTCGAAAGGATTCTACAACAGCCCGTGAGTTTATGTGAAATAATAGTTTCTTTGAATGCTAAGTTTTGATTTTTTTAAACCCTCAGCATCTCTGCTGAGAGGGGTTGAGGCTCCGCGCCCGCCTAAACCCGGTGACCGACTTCCTAAGTGACTAAACGGCCCCCCTTGTTCCTCCGGAACTTACTGCATCCCGAGACTCTATCTCTTCTTTACGAGATGTGATCCCGTGACGCCCTTCTTTTAGGCTTATAATTGAGAAGGCCGTACTCTTTTGGTACGAGTTTCTGATGATGTGTGTTGTCTTGAGGCGCCTTTCTTTTAGGCCGGTGTTTGAAGAATCATGTACTCTTTTGGTACGAATAGATGACGACATTAGCCTCCTTTGCGGGCATAGTCAGCGATGTTACAAATTATTGTGCAATCTCATTATGCCTTTTCAGAATGGCGTCCCACGATTCTGCATCTTGCAACATTTACTTTGGACAAATGTTAGAGTGTTAGTAACATATTTATAATATTCCAGCTATTCCATATGAGTGAATGATTTTTATATTTATTCTGGCCCTGTCTTTCTTACAGAGGACGAAATAGAAGTTAACGTTTTCTATCAAGGTTTTACAGCATTCAAGCATGGAAATCCTTCCAAAGACAAGGGAACCTTTTTGTTGGTTTAAGTAGTTTGCGCCAGATGAGGTTAGGTGGTCGGTTTATTGACGACCCCGAGCAACAAGGAGGACCCCGCCTTTAAGGGGCCCTGCAGGGGCTTGTGCGGGTTCCACGCCCAAGTGCCGGCAATCATCCACCCCTCAGCCAGCTAGGCTAACACAAACCAGATATCCCCAATCTTTAGTTAGATCTCCCCATCCTGTACTTTACTCGTCATTCTGAAGCTACTTGTTAAGCCAGATGTACCGAGGTACTCAAATCATAAAGACTTGGCTGAAGACCGGATTGCGCAATACTTATGCAACACAATTATTATAAGGCTACTAAGCATTTCTTATAGAATTACGTGTATTCAATTATTAGTAAAAATAGTTTGAAAATCCCCATACTTTAAAATATATTCGTTCGGAAGAATTTCTCGTACGATTTGGATTGATATCTGGTTATGCAATACATAACGCGTCGACAATATTATGAATCTATTACGCACTGCTTCTAGAGCTCCGTAAAATCAATTGTTAATACAAATGGTATGAAAATCCCCAAGCATCAAAATATATTCGTTTGGGAGATATTCCCGTACGAATTGAGCCAAGATCACACAAGACATCGTGATATTAATTATACATTATTGCTCCGATTTTAAATCTTCCCAAAATAAATACATTTCAATAGTGAAAATAATTAATCGATAGATAATATAAATGTGTTCCTTAGCTGTTACACAGTGGCGGTATGATCCTCTCTGATACTGATGAATGGTAGATTCCTCCATAAGTCCGGGCAGCAACTCCGTCCGCAAATGCTGTTCTGGAACTCAGGGCTCCGTCGGTAGTCTGTCGGGCAGCGCTCCCGCTCGCAAGTCTGGTCTCGAACTGAAGGGGCTGAGTATATCGTGTTCGCTCCTTTTATAGTAATGATTTCACCATACCTCTGAAATCCACGCTAGTGCAGTGACTCCTCCTATGCGCGATGACCTCACCGCCGGCGCTCGCCATTGGCCGGATTCAGCCATCAGGACGGTCGCCTCCGGCTCAACCCGTCGAAGGCAAAGCGCGCCTGTGATTGGTCCGTTTCGTTAAAATAACAGTTAAGCACCCGCTACACGCGAGACTTACTATTCTGATTCATAAATAGTAAAGGCTCGTTCGCACCTACTCACAAGGTCGAGTCTATTAGGATTGGCAAACGATATTAATTTAACACAGAATTATATCTATGGTATAATAAAGATCCAAGAAAATATTACTTGTATAGCTGAATATTCAATATTTTGTTAGCCTCTTGTAATACATAGAATCTTGAGAAATATATCAGGCTTTTACTTTTAAACGATTCAAACCAGAAGAAATATATTTTTGATGTCCATACTTGGCTTTTTTGAATATTATTATTTTAAGATTTTCTAAATTTATTAAATCTATCTCTATGTCGACCATCACAGCTTCCCCCTTATTTAGAGAGAGGAATGATCTATCAGACCAAGCCTATCTGCTAAATAACCCAATAGGATAGTATATCTCGTGATACTTATCAAGAGTTTCTAAAATTCCTTTTAAAATAAATCGTTGTTCTTATCAGTGCCAAATTCTTTTTCAATGGAACCTTCTTTGCCTATTTAAAGCTACTGTAAACCATCTGCCTGTCATTCAAATGAAAAGTGTACAACTAATACAAATATAAGATTTGAAAGCGAAAGGGACTGTACATAATTTTTTAAATTGACTGAAAAGGTTCGATTCTTCATAATCGATTGAATGCCTCAGTAATGTCATTATTGTGTCTGCTAACCACTCAAGTTCCATCCTGTTATCAACACTTAAAAGGAACACTCCTTCCCCCACTTTGTTATCCTCCTTGCTTCCCTTACAATGGTGCACTCCTAGTGTTCACCACCTCGCAACTCTATACTACTTTCCCCAGCATATACCCCCCTTCCCCCAGAATATACTCCCACTAACACTCCCCACATCCCCTTCAAGCTATACAAACCAACTCAACCGAGTAAATATTAACTGTATATTTCTCCTATCAAATGCGAGC